>JAHPZR010043020.1:0-10648 GCA_019787425.1 Platygyra sinensis | reverse complement strand
TCGAAAACTAAGTAAATTCTAGTTGACAGTTAAACAAAGAAAAAACGTCTTCTTAAAAGTCATTCAGATTATTTCGTGTTGATGCCCACCCCGATCTTAAGGCACTTCTCAGCTCTGTTTCCTCATGATCGAGCATGGATATGCCTCAATCAGCTCGGAAGAACTTCGAATGAGTGATGTTTTAAATATGCGCTCCGCCATGTCCTGTCAATTGTAGTGCGCGTTCAGTGAATTCATCAACAAACCGCGACAAAAAAGACAGCTGTCCCAGGCAATTGAAAAGAGGAAGTCTGTGTGACTTTCATTGAATAGAAATACAGCATTTATCACATCGAGCGAGCATTGCAGTGTCAACTGGCGAGCGCGACTGTCTTTGTTCCATACAACCGAGCGTTGCTCAAGAGTTTGAATCAAATCTACTCTGTAAGGTAAGGCTTGGGTTTTTTCCTAGAAACTCTTGACAATCGATCGGGGAAAATTGTCGTTTGCCAGCTGTTAACGAGGACGCTACCTGCTCAAAAGGCTCTTTTAAATAGTCATTGGAAGATATCAGACAAAGAAAGCAGCTAACCGACAAATTACCAGTGCTTTCGTAGAAGGAGCGACGCGAAACTGGTGATTTTGCCGGTGCCATTATACCACTGGCTCTCCTGGAACTCAATTTCAAGTACATTTCGCAATCGACGCTTTAACCGCTCGGTTGAATCGCGTTCAGTTGAACAAAATTCAGTTTTTTCTCGATATTGATCAAAAGTTCGAGAACAAAAGATCGGAAAAACCATCAATTCCACGCATGAGCGGAGAGGGTGATAACTTGTTGAATAAAACTCATTGAGGCTCACCACATAGGCTGAATTTGAAAGCGATATTTGACAAGCGTTTCGCAAACATTCCAGATATTTTTGCAAAACTAACCTATGGCACGTTAATTAAAATTTATGTTCTTTGAACCCAGTGTTTAAAGTCGCTGGGGCTTCTCCAGTATAAAGCTGAACGAGGCACGCCTTTTCATCTACAAAGTTGACATTCAGACGGTAAGCATTTAAAAGCCCATTCGACGGAGCGAGAAGAATAATTACTGACCGTACTGATTAATTATTCACGATGGCCATTATTATGACCTAATTGACATTAGTTCATGGCCGGTACAATTGGATTTTTTTTTAAATGGTCTCCTTTTCCAAGCAAAACGAGCTTGGCGACGGCGAGAGGAAATTTTGAGCTTGATTTCAATTGCGTTTCCGCCCGCATAGATTACGTTGGAAAGTCGAGCGAGTCTGCACGCGTTGAAAGCGTGCGAGAAAAGGCCTGCCTCACAGTCACGCCTCTTTGGCGGGTAACAAAGGGTAAACATTCTTACGCGTGCTGTGATTGGACAGCGCTTTAAATGTCAACCTCTCTGACCAGCTGTTTGCTTGTTTTACATCAGCTGAATACGACAGTGGCTTGCATTTCCACCGAAGTTGCGGGCGACTTCAGCGGAAGCCTCTTTTGGAGCCAAGAAGCTGGACTTCATTCAAAAGACACCACCGCGAAGCTGGCCTTCTCAGATTTTAGGCCAAGCGTCTAAACCTTTTCAAGGAAAGAACTGGAAACAAAACTCTTGGATCGAGGCGAATTTCCCCTTAACAAATGCTGGCCAGCGATAAGCTATTACATATTCGCAGTCGATCCAAAGAAACTGCAGACACAATGGCCCCTCAAAGTAACGCCTTTGTCCGAGAGATTGAAATTCTCTCGGAAGACGAAGCAGCCCTCGTTCAGATCTCAAAACTGTTGGGAAGCGGAGGCTTTGGCTCAGTCTACGAGGGAAAATATCGCGGAAAAACTGTTGCGGTTAAGAAAATGAACACAAACTCAAAAAACCCGCGGGCAGTGCTGCAAAGTTTTCAAGCAGAGACTTCTATAGCATCGTTTTGCCATCCTCACATCGTTCGAACAATAGCAGCGTCGAGTTTAGATCGTCCTCTGTCCGACAGAATGATTATTATGGAATTTGCTGGGTCGCGAACATTACGGAATATCCTGGACAATGAAAAGGAGGTTATCGATGAGGAGAGAAGAATGAAATTCGCCTCTCATATAACCATGGCGCTGGAGTTTATTCACGGGCAGGATATCGCCCATTTAGACGTTAAACCAGCCAATATTCTGGTGGATTCTAAGGACGTTTGTAAACTGGGAGATTTTGGCTGTAGCCAAATATTAGACGAAGGCGACGAAAATCTACCTGCTAGTCCAACCTATTCATATCTGACAGGCACGTTTGCTTATAGGGCACCTGAACTGCTCAAGGGAGAAACTCCGACTCCGAAAGCGGACATCTATTCTCTGGGAATTTGCCTCTGGCAATTGTTGACGAGAGAACAGCCGTACGGATCGGAAAATCTATATGTTGTTGTGTTCGGTGTTGTTGCGTACAATCTGCGACCACGTGTACCAAGCGGAGACCAGACTTCATGTCATTATCAACAATTAGTGGAAAGCCTATGGCAGGCCAATCCATGTTTAAGACCCACCGCTAGCGACACTATAGGGATTTTACGATCACTACAAAGAAACTAGCGATTTATACGAATGTTAGGCTCTTTTCTGCAGAGAAATCGTAGGGAATTCCTCGCAGTTGATGTCAAAGAAAGCGATTAATTTTAATGCGATCGTGAATCATTTCCAGAAATGTGTCATTTGCTTCCTTTTATTAACGGCAACGCGTCAAGTCTAAAAGAAACATTTTCTGAGAAGGAAAAAACAAATTTATTTTACCTCAACTTGAGGTACCAGAGTTCGTAAACATCAGAATTTTTCTGTCACAAATAGGACATAGTAAACCTAAAAAATCTAAATCTTCAAAATCGGCAGACTTGGAACGGCAAAAACAAGACAAAAACATGACCCATACGATTTTCTATATACACACTGTACCATACACCACGAATGCAGAGTCGAATTTTGAGCTTGGCAAGCCAATGACCTGTCGGACCACTTCTTGGCGTGATGAATGCTTCTCGTTCATTATCCAGCTGCAAAAACTGTACTTAGTACTTATTCCTCTTCGTGCTAGCTGGTAGCACATAAGGCCGTCACCAACGAAGAAAAATGCTGCCTGTCAGATGTCCAGCGTTGAACCTGGCTCCAGGTCCAACCAACCTCTCTCATTTCCTTCTCCGTGTTAATTTAGGCTGCCCTCTTTTCCTCTTCCCCACAGGAGTCCATCTAGGGATAACATTCAGGGCCATTACGTTAATGTGTCCTATCCAGCGCCATCTCCTCTTTTTGATCTCAACTGACAGTGGTGCTGTATTTGTTCTGCGGTAAAGTTCTTCATTCAGTGGAGATGGTTCTTGGCCAAAAAATCTTGAGTATTCTCCTAAGACATCTTGTTTGAAATACATCTATCTTGTGGCATACAGATTGTGAGACCTTCCAGGACTCTGCACCATATAGAAGGACTCCAAGAACATTGCTCTTGAAAATCTTTAGTTTGGTTTCGGTGTCAATCATTGAAGACCTCCAGATGTTCCGAAGTACCGCAAATGCCCCTCTTGCCAGTGTAGGACGTCCATTTTAGAATTTCCATCAGTTGTTATCTTACTGCCCAGATAGACAAATCCTTGTGCTTCTTCAATGTTTTTGTTGTCGATGGTAACCTGTTGGTCTGATATTGCATTGATCTTCATTAGTTTGGTTTTATCTGTATTGATGTTAAGTCCAACCTGTTTGCCTGTCAAGGCCACGTCGTTAGTTTTCCTCTAGATGTCTTGTTGACGCTGAGCAAGCATCACAATGTCATACGCAAAGTCTAAATCTTCAAGGGTGTCCATTAGGGTTCATGTTATTCCTCTTCTGACATTCACGGTTGCTCTTTTCATAAGCCAGTCTATACAAAGAGAAAAGCGGAGGGGAGAGAGTAAGGCAAAGTCCTCTGTCAGATCTTTTCCACAGATAACTCTTCCACTATAATCAATGTAAATCATTTTGATGATAGACACAAGCTTGTCTGGGATGTAATGATCTAGGATTCTCTAAAGTGTTGGGCGGTTAACACAATCGAAGGCTTTGGTAAAGTAGATGGATATAGATAGATAGAAACTTTATTAAAGTGTCAAAAGCCACCTAGCTAGAATATAGGGAAAAAGAATCCCTGACTAATTTGGGGACACCAATTTGGGAAAATTAAGAAACTAAAAACTATATATGTAGCACAAACAAACACTTACCGTGCATTTTTACCAATCTTCTTTCTAACTTTCATGTGAAAAACTATATAGTAATAGGTAAGTAAGTAAGTAACTTTATTTCAACTCGGGTTGATGAGGCTGATTAGGCCCCTAGCAAATATCTACAGTTATCTAATTACGGGATTTGTAGTGAAAATATACAGAAGTCAAGAGGAGCAGAGGCTACAGCCTGCGCAGCCGTCATCTAAAAGATCACTTATATTGAGTTGGCGTATCTTGCCTTTGAACGACATTAGGGTTGTCACGTCCCTGATACTCTTGGGTAGTTTTGTCCATAGCCTAGGCCCTAGATATCTAATAGAATGCTTGCCGTAGGTGACTGTTTCATACCTCAGGTATAGAGAAATCTGCTTGCCTCAAATTATAATTACTATTTGGTTCTTTAAAGATGTTACTTATATATGCAGGGCACAATTTATGCTTTACTTTATACATAAGGATAAGTCGATTAAGTTTGCATATACTGTGGATGACCATTCATTATTCTGTTCCACTATTTGCCGAAGAGTGAAGATTTGATCGGCACAGCCTCTTCCCTTCCTGAACCCTGCTTGCTCTTTTCTAAGAGGAGGGTCAACTGTTGTGGAAAGCCTATTGAGGACTACTCGGCTAAGAACTTTGCATGTAACCGACAACAACATTATCCTCCTCCAGTTGTTGCAATTAGCTAGACCACCCTTCTTGGGGAGTTTGGCAATAAGACCAGTTTTCCACGACAAGGGTGCCTCTTCCGACTCCCAGATGTCACGTAGAATGTCGGTGAGCAATGTCGCTGTAATTTGTTCATCTGCTTTCACATCTCTGCATATATCTGGTCTATGCCTTTATTGCTCTCTTGGCTTCTGCAGAAAATACGATCAAAAACGTTGTACACTTCACAGATCTGATGACCTCGACTTGACTTAGCACTTACCAAACTTATCGGAGTCAGCTCAATTGCGGGGCAGAGCGCGAAGCGCGAAACGTCTTGAGACCTAACCTATCTTAGACCTAACTTGGCTTGTGACTGTTACTTGGCCCGTGGGTTGAGCTGTGGTGTTCATCTCAAACTCCAACTTATTCGTTCTGCAAAAACACCACTTTATGATTCTGTAGTCCCCTAGACTCTCTTTCGCAGCCTTAAGACTCCGTGCACTTTACGTCGGAGATATTTAAAAGCGCAACAGTCACTGGTCATTTTAGGGGTGGCGAATGGTAAAATCCGAGACTCGCCGAGACGCCGAGACCTGAAAGTTTTAACGAAATCCGAGCCCGAGACTTCCGATTTTGCGAAAATTCAAGCCGGTTTCGAAAACTGTTCGCAGCGAGACGTGAGCTATACGATATTCTAAGATAAATAAATATAATCAAGTTATATCTGTAGCCTGAATTCCAGTAGCTTGCTCTGTTAGCTAACTATTGTACGGAAGATCGATAAGTCAAGAGTTCCAAAATTTTACGCCTTGACGACTAATCTTCGACTTATAAACCCGGACTTGTCGCGCCTACATATTCGAAAGACTGCTATCTTACATTTTTAATCAAATAAACAATTTTATCGTGGGTTTTGATCGAAACCGTTGGCCAACAAACAAAAATCCGAGACTCCGAGACCTTGCGGTCAAAAATTCGAGAATGCGAGACGCAAAGAAACACAAGAAAACGAGATTTCCAGACTCATTTAAAATGCCTCCGAGATTTCTAGGTCGGAACAAAAATTTTCGAGATCCTAAATTTTCAGGCTACTATTCGCCACCCTTCATTTTGGATTTGAGTTTGAGGTAAGAACGGGGACAACTCGGGCAGGGAAATGCCGTGATTATCGTGAATACATTATAAAGTTTTCGATCCACACGAAAATAAAAAACCAGCGTTTTCAAATTCTTTACGGCTTCAAGAGCGTTTTCGAAAAGCTCTGTTTTCGCAATTCTTGACGGATTAGTCGGGAGTTTTCACATTTCGTCGGCGTAGTGTGAACGGTGCCTAAAAACGGCGGCTTATATATTACTGCGCAAGGTGTCGTGCTCCCCTCCCCCCTCCCAGAAAAAAAAAAATAAAACGCCTAATAGATTATTCAACTAATAAAAAAAAACATGCACACAGTTTATACAGTAGAATGCGCGCATTTTGGAATTCTTTTCAGCCTACCCACCCATGCGTTTATTTCCTTCATTTGGTCACTCGATTTGGGGGGGGGGGGGGTAAAATTTCCTGTCCTCTTCTTATTAGAACAGTTTGACAAGCTGTTTCCAGTCCCTTCAAGTGTACGTCTCGCTCCCCCGTGAGTGGAAGTGAACACCTAGAGACTAGGTCAGTGAAGGTTGGTGCACGTGAAGACTGAACCCTTAACCGGCATCATGCACGTGAGCATCAGGTGATGCACCAAATTAAAACTGAACTGATCGATGGCATGATGGTGGGCTTTGTTTAACACGTACCAACTGTTTAGTTAATTACATAACGGCAAACTGCAAAAGAAAATTTGCTTGATACAGAAAGCGAACTTCTGCTGGGATAAAACGGATGTAAATGGATGGTTTTCAAGATCTGCTGGGAAGCCGGTTTTAGGCTTAACAATCAAAAAACAGTTAAAGCAGTTGTCAATCCTTACATCAGGTATTAGACAGCCAGAATTTTATTCTAATGAGACAATTCGACCAAATTTGAATTAAACTTTAGCTTCGAAATTAGCCTGCATAGAACAGTAGGCATAGAAGCAAGAGGTAGCGATTTTCAAATAAACCAGCGCCGTGAAGAATAAACTAAGATTGCAGAAAAAGTCTACACTAGTTTCAGAGACAGTTTTGGAAAGATCTTGCCCCTTTAGTGCTAAAGTGATTTTTCCAATCGCTTTCGAAAGCGTTTTCGAAAACGTTTTCAAGGAGTCTTTTCTTTCAAATTGCTTATGTATAAGTGATCTTGAAGTGAAGCCTCTCTTATGAGCCAAACCCCTGAACCCAACGGCGCTTAATTCACCACACAGGTGAAATGGCTGATGTCGTCGGACAGTGATTTTCTCATGAGAATTCTAGTAATTCTTTTGTCTTCATTCTCGCCGATTATTTCTCCACACAACACCAGACGTTGTCAAGCTGTGTCCTGTATTCATGGAAGCTGTAACACACGATTGCCTATATATAGCCACCGCGACCGGGTTAGAAACAATAGGACTGGTGGAGTGGATATGCTTCAATGGCGCTTATGGCTTGGAACACATGTAGTGATAGATAAAAAAAGATATTAAAAAGCTGAATATAGGAACGCTTTAAAGAAGAGCTATGGCTTCAGTTCGTTTTGTTTTTATTGCATGATCCGTGAAGTAGCCTGCAGCTGTGAGGGCGTCTTTGTGACGCCAGAAACCCTTTTTGTACTTTTCTTCTGTACACTCTAAAAGTTACAGCTAATGTCTCAAGTAGTTTTTATCCTTTCTTTTCTTGTTCGTTATCTTTCTTTTCCTCGCTTTTTTTTCAATTTTTAGATTAGGACCGCCAAAATATAAACGAGGAATGAAACATTCCGCAAGCAATTCTGGGACTCTGCAAACTCTATGCTGCTTTGTCAGTTGATTGCTTTTTTAGGTGTTCAGCGTTTTTTAATTTCTCGAGTTTCACTTTGAAACCTTTTCAGCATGCAATTAATTGTAAGATTGACTGGCGAGATTGGCTATTGAAATGTTTATATATGGCTCACGACTAGCCTATACTGACCCACACTGCTGACTACTAGCATTCGTGTACGTGACCCAGGCATGCTCCGAAATAGAAGCAATATTGACCTCTCCAGCTATACGAGTCGATTGCCTACACAGAAAAGCGACCAAAAACCATTGTTTCAACGTTAATCTGCACAAACGCAAAAACAAATCGCTCTTTATTATGAGACATGAAGGAGAATAAACGAATCTACCTAGCACTGTTCGGTTGCTTCAGCTACAAAGTCGGCATTGCGTGCTAAACATATGCAGTATCCAAGGAGAAGTTGAGGAGTGTCGGTCGTTTTTGTTCCTGGATCCGCAATTAAATCAAAACGAACTGAAGCCATAGTCTCTCTTTAAAGCGTTCCTATATTCAGCTTTTAATCTCATTTTTTTATCTATCACTACATGTGTTCCCAAGGCCATAAGCGCCATTGAAGCATATCCACTCCACCAGTCCTATTGTTTTCTAAGGCCGGTCCGCGGTGGCTAGATATAGAGCAATCGTGTGTTACCGCCTTCCATGAATAACAGGACACAGCTGGACAACGTCTGGTGTTGTGTGGAGAAATAATCCGGCGAGAATGAAGACAAAAGAATTCCTAGAATTCTCAATGAGAAAATCACTGTCCGGACCGACAATCAGCCATTTCACCCTGTGTGGTGAATTAAGCCCGTGGGCCGTCGTTGGGTTCAGGGGTTTTGGCTCATAAGAGAGGCCTTCACTTCCAATGATCCACTTAACATAAGCAAGTTGAAAAGAAAGAGCCTCCTTGCAAAAACGTTTCCGAAAACGCTTTCGAAAGCCGATTGGAAAATCACTTTAGCACTAAATTTTGGGGCTAAGATCTTTTCACAAACAGTCTCTGAAAACTAGTGTAGTACTTGTTCTGCAATCTTAGTTTATTCTTCACGGCGCTGGTTTATTTGAAAAATCGCTACCTCATTGCTTTCTAGGCCTACTGTTCTTAATGCAGGCTAATTCGAAGCTAAAGGTTTAATTCAAATTTGCGTCGAATTGTCCTCATTAGAATAAAATTCCGGCTGTCTAATACCTGATGTAAGGATGGACAACTGCTTTTAACTGGTTGTTTGATTGTTAAGCCTAAAAACCGGCTTCCCAGCAGATCGTGGAAAACCATCACATTTACATTCCGTTTTATCCCAGCAGAAAGTTCGCTTTTCTGTATCAAGCAAATTTTCTTTTGCAGTTTGCCAGTTATGTAATTAACTAAACAGTTGGTTACGTGTTTTAAACAAAGCCCACCATCAGGCCACGTCAGATCAGTTTCATTTGGTTTTTTTTTTTACTTTGGGGGGCATTTCACCCTTGATGCTCACGTGCATGATGCCGGTTAGGGTTCAGTCTTCAACGTGCACCAACCCTTCATCTGACGCTAGTCTTCTAGGTGTTCACTTCCACTTCCACGGGGAGCGAGACGTACACTTGAAGGGACTGGGAAACAGCTTGGCTCAAACTGTTCTAAATAATGAAGAGGACAGGAAATTGACCCCGCCCCCCCCCCCCCCAGAATCGGAGTGACCAAAATGAAGGTAAATAAACGCATGGGTGGGTAGGCTGAAAAGAATTCCAAAATGCGCGCATTCTACTGTATAAACTGTGTGCATGTTTTTTTTATTAGTTGAATAACCTATTAGGCGTTTTATTTTTTTTTCTGGGAGGGGGGAGGGGAGCACGACACCTTGCGCAATAATATATAAGCCGCCGTTTTTAGGCACCGTTCACACTACGCCGACGAAATGTGAAAACTCCCGACTAATCCGTCAAGAATTGCGAAAACAGAGCTTTTCGAAAACGCTCTTGAAGCCGTAAAGAATTTGAAAACGCTGGTTTTTTATTTTCGTTGTGGATCGAAAACTTATAATGTATTCACGGATAAATCAACGGCATTTCCCTAGCCCGGTTTGATCCCCCGTTCTTACCTCAAACATCACAATCCAAAATGAAGGGTGGTCGAATAGTAGCCTGAAAATTTAGGATCCGGGAAATTTTTGTTCCGACCTGAGAATCTCGGAGGCATTTTTAAATGCAGTCTGGAAATCTCGTTTTTCTTGTGTTGTTCCTTTGCGTCCTCGCATTCTTCGAATTGTTGGACCGCAAGGTTCCTCGGAGTCCTCGGATTTTTGTGTTGTCGGCCAACGGTTTTCGATTCAAAACCCACGATAAAATTGTTTATTTGCTTAAAAATGTAAGATAGCAGTCCTTTCGCATATGTAGGCGCGGCACAGTCCCGGGTTTATAAGTCGAAGATTAGTCGTCAAGGCGTAAAATTATGATTTGGAAACTCTTGACTTAGCGATCTTCCGTACACTAGTTAGCTAACACAGAGCAAGCTACTGGAATTCAGGCTACAGATATAACTTGAGTACTATTTATTTAATCGTAGAAATATCGCTATAGCTTTTTTCTCTCACGTCTCGCTGCGAAACAGTTTTCGACAACCGGCTTGGGAATTTTTCGCAAAATCGGAAGTCTCACGGGCTCGGATTTCGTTTAACAACTTTCAGGTTCTCGGCGTCGTCCTCGGCGAGTCTCGGATTTTTACCATTCGCCCCCCCTAAAATGACCGAGGACTGTTGCGCTTTTAAATATCTCCGACGTGAAAGTGCACGGAGTCCCTGTCAAGGCTGCGGAAAGAGAGTCTAGGGGACCTTACAGAATCATAAAGTGGTGTTTTTTGCAGAACGAATAAGTTGGGAGTTTGAGATGTAACAC
>JAHPZR010043018.1:0-61641 GCA_019787425.1 Platygyra sinensis | reverse complement strand
CTCTTGGAAACCACTTCTATCACACATAATATTGTTATTACGGCTGAATAAACTGCCCTGATTCCACATCATTTGCAAAATTCCGGTCAAAAATTACTCTTCACTCCTTGCTTGTTTGGAAGCAAAGCAAAATTTCATAGCTCGAACTATTGGAAGGTTGCGAAATTCAGCGAGTACTACAGATAAATTACACGTTGCGAAAGCGATTGATTCGATTCAATTTCTATTCGAAATTGACAAAGGTGCTACATGGAAGTTCCCTTTGTTTGGATAATTTTGTAGAAAAACTTTGTTCTTCATCTTTTGTAGAGACCAAATTTCTTTGCCATCGTTGGGACCAACACAATTTTCACCACTGGGCGAGAAGACGCAAAGTTTTTTCTCCCTTTCCTGTCGTACGATGTTAACATATCTTCGCTCAATTTTACACAAAGCGATATATCTTACGGGTGGCTTGCATATAAAAGCGAGAGGAAAACGTTTACCTAATTATTACAGAGTCTCCGGCACTACAAGTGCAATCTAGTTTTATTAATAGCAAAGATATAAAACTTTGTCGGCGTTTTATTGGTCGTTTATTCGCCTAAAAATATGCCATTTTTATCTTTTTATCGCTAACTGAAAATGTAAATTTATGCAGATTTTATATGTAAAGAGCTTTTTAGATTTAATACTGAAGTAGCTGACAGACCGAACTCCAATTATATAACTATTTAGTAATAATCTTGTAAAGAAAACAGTTAGGGTACTTCGAGAAAAAGAAATCAAAAATATACTATTTAACAATACTGTATATTTTTTTGGAAACCAAACGAAAGAACATGTAGCTTTAAAATCTGATAACTTTTAAATTCATATGTCTCTTATTTAAAGGACAATGCATACGTTAAAAAAGGTAGTTTAAAAATATAAACTATTAAGGAACAGTAATAGTCGATTTTGGCGTTCCTATGAAACGAATTTCATTCCAGATAGTGTAATGTCGCTCATAATAACGCCGCTCTCGATCGAGTCATCTTTCAACGGTATATCGCTTGGTTAAAAATAGATTGAGCAATTTGTAGATGTTTAGCATTTACAAAACAATGAGCGGATCGAAGACGTTGAATAGGACAACACGTGTTATTTGTAGCAACTGTTGCACATGCAGATACGGGTCGGGCAAGTTTTATTCGTTTCCCAGCCAAAATTTAATCTCCTCATGATTAAACTGTGGCGACGAAAATTCTAATTCCTAACTATGTTGAACACACGTAGGAACAAGTTCCCGTCTGATCTTTGCTCAGCCTAAATAATATGCATTTGCATTTACTGGGCTTATTAATACCACGGAACACGTAAAATAAACATTGCCGACAAGTCAATGTCTTTGCCGCCGAGTTAGCTAGTACGTTCTTTTTCAGTGTGTAACTCAGTAGTTATATGCAACACTTTGCAGAAAATAATTTATTGCGTAGAATTATATGAGAGGTATTTCTTGATTTCGGTAGGAAGATATTTCAGTACGTCGAATTGCTTGTTCTTGCCATAAAGCCCATCCTTGGGTAAATTATTGACAAAAATGTCCATATTTTAAATGAATTTTAACTGAATAAAATACATTTAAACTGAGGTTGTAGTAGGTTTAGAAAAGCTTGTATTGCTCTATCTCGCTTGGGAACGGTTTGCTTGTCGTGCAAGAGAGATTGGTCGCTCCGTTAAAAGAGACGTTTCTTAAAAACCATCTTTTTCTAAAAAATGGTATTTTAATTTTTTACATTGGCTGCACTTTTCATGTGCTTTATGAAAACTGCACTCGTGAAACGTGAACTGCAGACTGTGACCGAATAGCTACACTGTTCTGCTGTCATGCCGACGGATAGATCATTGAGTCCTGTCTTAAGCGAAGCAATTAGAACGCCCTCTATAAATTGATCGAGGCAGTGTACACACCAACATGAGCGCAATTTCAGTGCATGCCAAAATATTGAACCGTTATTTATACCTCACAGTTCGTGGCATACCCGAAAAATTTCAGGTAATCCCTTCACTGGAAACTATTCGTTTTCACAAAATGAGTTGGTTGTCTGAGTACTCGTTATCTCGGTCTCTTGCGCGGGATAAAGGTGAATATGCAAATAGCATTTAATTTCCTGACATTTTTCCAAACACATACGAAAATACCATCACTTATCAGCAAGTAAATGATTTATACCAGCTAGAATTTTGGTTCCTACAGTGTTTTTGCAAGTTACGTGTTTTTAAAATCCAAGCATGATTACAAAGATCCCGATATCTCTTATTGTACTGAGCATTTGTGTATTGAGTAGGTCTGCGCGAGTATAGATACGGTGCTTCTTTTTCAATCCACCCAGCCTACACAATAAATGTGTGGGATCTTCATGCCTATATCTGTCACAAAAGTCTTATCTGTCCAAGGGTTTCTTGTGTGGAATAATAAAGGGCTCTTGTAATGAACGGGTGGCTACACAGAAACTGGGAATTACGCAACATTTGACTAGAGCTGGTGGTAACTGAGCAACTTGTAGGCGTTGCAACAACCCTTGGGTTATTTTAAAATTCTATCAGCTATTGCCATGATTGCAAAACCTTTTTCAACATTTATTCGTCTTTTACTCATTTCGTGGCCACCAGATATTATGGAAGGTGTTAAAGAGATGACTGTTTTCGGAAAGACCTTTTTGCTAAGGAGCTCATTTAGTCAAATAAAGGGCAGGACTAGACTGAGCTATCAACGATGTCCAATGTTAAGAGACATGACTAAAGAAACACTGAAGAAATATCAACTTATAACATATCAGACTTAACAGTCAGTCACTTGAGTGTATTTTAGCATTATTTGGCCCGTTAAGTCAATACTGTCTGGAAGCTAACTAGACCTACGACCTGAGCAGAAGTATGTTTTGATTTAATTGCGGATCCAGGAACAAAAACGACCGACACTCATCAACTTCTCCTTGGATACTGCATATGTTTAGCACGCAATGCCGACTTTGTAGCTGAAGCAACCGAGCAGTGCTAGGTAGATTCGTTTATTCTCCTTCATGTCTTATAATAAAGAGCGATTTGTTTTTGCGTTTGTGCAGATTAACGTTGAAACAATGGTTTTTGGTCGCTTTTCTGTGTAGGCAATCGACTCGTATAGCTGGAGAGGTCAATATTGCTTCTATTTCGGAGCATGCCTGGGTCACGTACACGAATGCTAGTAGTCAGCAGTGTGGGTCAGTATAGGCTAGTCGTGAGCCATATATAAACATTTCAATAGCCAATCTCGCCAGTCAATCTTACAATTAATTGCATGCTGAAAAGGTTTCAAAGTGAAACTCGAGAAATTAAAAAACGCTGAACACCTAAAAAAGCAATCAACTGACAAAGCAGCATAGAGTTTGCAGAGTCCCAGAATTGCTTGCGAAATGTTTCATTCCTCGTTTATGTTTTGGCGGTCCTAATCTAAAAATTGAAAAAAAGCGAGGAAAAGAAAGATAACGAACAAGAAAAGAAAGGATAAAAACTACTTGAGACATTAGCTGTAACTTTTAGAGTGTACAGAAGAAAAGTACAAAAAGGGTTTCTGGCGTCACAAAGACGCCCTCACAGCTGCAGGCTACTTCACGGATCATGCAATAAAAACAAAACGAACTGAAGCCATAGCTCTTCTTTAAAGCGTTCCTATATTCAGCTTTTTAATATCTTTTTTTATCTATCACTACATGTGTTCCAAGCCATAAGCGCCATTGAAGCATATCCACTCCACCAGTCCTATTGTTTCTAAGCCGGTCGCGGTGGCTATATATAGGCAATCGTGTGTTACAGCTTCCATGAATACAGGACACAGCTTGACAACGTCTGGTGTTGTGTGGAGAAATAATCGGCGAGAATGAAGACAAAAGAATTACTAGAATTCTCATGAGAAAATCACTGTCCGACGACATCAGCCATTTCACCTGGGATTAAGCGCCGTTGGGTTCAGGGGTTTGGCTCATAAGAGAGGCTTCACTTCAAGATCACTTATACATAAGCATCCTTGAAAACGTTTTCGAAAATGCTTTCGAAAGCGATTGGAAAAATCACTTTAGCACTAAAGGGGCAAGATCTTTCCAAAACTGTCTCTGAAACTAGTGTAGACTTTTTCTGCAATCTTAGTTTATTCTTAACGGCGCTGGTTTATTTGAAAATCGCTACCTCTTGCTTCCATGCCTACTGTTCTATGCAGGCTAATTTCGAAGCTAAAGTTTAATTCAAATTTGGTCGAATTGTCACATTAGAATAAAATTCTGGCTGTCTAATACCTGATGTAAAGATTGACAACTGCTTTAAAGTGCACCTAACCCCAAAAAATTTTTTTCGCTAAAACAATAAAGCTTATTTTGTGGAGTAATTAGCCGCAAAAATTTTTCGATTTGGTTAAATCCTCGAATTTCTGTGCCCCCTTGAAACCGAGTTTCGTATGGTTCACGACCGAACATAAGGAGTCTGGGGAGAGTAAAGCCGTGACGTCACTTCGAGAACGAAAGCTTCGGCTGTCCCAGTCGGGCCTTTTACTCTGTGTGAGCGTGGAAGCCTTTTTGCCGCACAAGTTTTTCGCTGGGGGCTCCACAGTCGACAGATTTCTGTTTTTATCAACAATATCTTCTACTTCGTCGGATTCTGAAATGAGCTTTGACTCAGAAGACTCCGAAATTTATTATATCGCTGAAGAGAATGACGACTCGCACTTGTAAACAAAGCAAAGTGAATAGTTAAATGATGACGGCCGAGCTGATTTATATGCTGATAACTCTCTGGCCAACGAAGAATGGATAGACAAAATGAGGTGGATGCTGACAAAGAACTCGAACGAGCTCTGATGGACAGACCCGAAGGCAATGATATGTAGAAGTCAAAGAGACTGTAGCGTGTGGTGCGTATATTTACTAAATTCGCACATTCTTCGATCTTGTATTAACATACTTTCGTATAAATAAAAGTCAAGTCCGTTAACTTTCTCAAATTATTTTAACTTCACTCGTTCAACGTAGACCAAAATGATTATCCCATGACACAATGCTTGTGTTCTTTTCCTGCGAGTGTGGAAATTGTAGCGTCGCTTCCCTTCAAAACATCAGCGAATGTTATTGTTGTTATTATTATATTAGAGTGAGTTAGAAGGTTGTCAAGACTCAAAGAAGAGTGATCTTGTTCTTGAAGATATTGGTGCTGATGTTACCTTAAAGTGTGTTACTGAATATCCAGGAATTAAACCTGTATGGCTTCAGAAATGGAGTTTTAAGATTAGTAGTGGGCAAATACAAAACTATCTGTCGGCTGTGCCGACTGACTGCTGTTGTTTCTCAGATCAGATGCAACAACGGCTTCATGAATCGATGGACTGTTATTCCAAATTCGTCTCGCTTAAGTCACTGAGTCAGCAAAATCCCTTCCTCTCTCTGAAAATCCAGGCATCGAGCGAGATCATCTGGTTTGAAATACTCTATGGAACAGATCACCGAACTCTTAGACGGCTATCACTTTGCACGAATCGAGCCATCACTTTGTACGTTTCTTCTCTTCAGGACATCTCTCCATAAAACGTATGGCATAAAGCGGAGTACCTCCTGTAAGTTTGTTGTGTTGCTACATCACACTACAGCGCACCTGGCTAGCATTTTTTTCGAACAACTTTTCCAGCCTTTCCCACAGAAACAAGTAAATATGCGAATCTCAGAATCATCGTGTTCTCGATCTGACGTCACATCCGGCCCTCGACCCATTCTCCGTTAAACTCGGTCGTGGACCAAAATGGCGGCAATTTCACGTACTTTGACGAGCCATAGAAAATCAAAGATTTAACCAAATCGAAAAATTTTTGCGGCTAGTTACTCCACAAAATAAGCTTTATTGTTTTAGCGAAAAAAAGTTTTTGGGGTTAGGTGCACTTTAACTGTTTTTTGATTGTTAAGCCTAAAACCGGCTTCCCAGCAGATCTTGAAAACCATCCATTTACATCCGTTTTATCCCAGCAGAAGTTCGCTTTCTGTATCAAGTCTGTATCAAGCAAATTTTCTTTTGCAGTTTGCCGTTATGTAATTAACTAAACAGTTGGTACGTGTTAAACAAAGCCCACCATCATGCCATCGATCAGTTCAGTTTTAATTTGGTGCATCACCTGATGCTCACGTGCATGATGCCGGTTAAGGGTTCAGTCTTCACGTGCACCAACCTTCACTGACCTAGTCTCTAGGTGTTCACTTCCACTCACGGGGGAGCGAGACGTACACTTGAAGGGACTGGAAACAGCTTGTCAAACTGTTCTAATAAGAAGAGAACAGGAAATTTTACCGCCCCAAATCGAGTGACCAAATGAAGGAAATAAACGCATGGGTGGGTAGGCTGAAAAGAATTCCAAAATGCGCGCATTCTACTGTATAAACTGTGTGCATGTTTTTTTTATTAGTTGAATAACCTATTAGGCGTTTTATTTTTTTTTCTGGGAGGGGGGAGGGGAGCACGACACCTTGCGCAATAATATATAAGCCGCCGTTTTTAGGCACCGTTCACACTACGCCGACGAAATGTGAAAACTCCCGACTAATCCGTCAAGAATTGCGAAAACAGAGCTTTTCGAAAACGCTCTTGAAGCCGTAAAGAATTTGAAAACGCTGGTTTTTTATTTTCGTGTGGATCGGAAACTTTATAATGTATTCACGATAATCACGGGATTTCCCTGCCAGAGTTGTCCCCGTTCTTACCTCAAACTCAAATCCAAAATGAAGGGTGGCGAATAGTACCCTGAAAATTTAGGATCTCGAAAATTTTTGTTCCGACCTCGAAATCTCGGAGGCATTTTAAATGAGTCTGGAAATCTCGTTTTCTTGTGTTTCTTTGCGTCTCGCATTCTCGAATTTTTGACCGCAAGGTCTCGGAGTCTCGAATTTTTGTTTGTTGGCCAACGGTTTCGATCAAAACCCACGATAAAATTGTTTATTTGATTAAAAATTTAGATAGCAGTCTTTCGAATATGTAGGCGCGACAAGTCCGGGTTTATAAGTCGAAGATTAGTCGTCAAGGCGTAAAATTTTGGAACTCTTGACTTATCGATCTTCCGTACAATAGTTAGTTAACAGAGCAAGCTACTGGAATTCAGGCTACAGATATAACTTGATTATATTTATTTATCTTAGAATATCGTATAGCTCACGTCTCGCTGCGAACAGTTTTCGAAACCGGCTTGAATTTTCGCAAAATCGGAAGTCTCGGGCTCGGATTTTGTTAAAACTTTCAGGTCTCGGCGTCTCGGCGAGTCTCGGATTTTACCATTCGCCACCCCTAAAATGACCAGTGATTGTTGCGCTTTTAAATATCTCCGGCGTAATGTGCACGGAGCCTTAAGGCTGCGGAAGAGAGTCTAGGGGACTACAGAATCATAAAGTGGTGTTTTTGCAGAACGAATAAGTTGGAGTTTGAGATGAACACCACAGCTCAACCCAGGCCAAGTAACAGTCACAAGCCAAGTTAGGTCTAACATAGGTTAGGTCTCAAGACGTTTCGCGCTTCGCGCTCTGCCCCGCAATAGAGCTGACTCCGATAAGTTTGGTAAGTGCTAAGTCAAGTCGAGGTCATATCTGTGAAGTGTACAACGTTTTTGATCGTATTTTCTGCAGAAGCCAAGAGAGCAATAAAGGCATAGACCAGATATATGCAGAGATGTGAAAGCAGATGAACAAATTACAGAGACATTGCTCACCGACATTCTACGTGACATCTGGGAGTCGGAAGAGGCACCCTTGTCGTGGAAAACTGGTCTTATTGTCAAACTCCCCAAGAAGGGTGGTCTAGCCAATTGCAACAACTGGAGGAGGAATAATGTTGTTGTCGGTTACATGCAAAGTTCTTAGCCGAGTAGTCCTCAATAGGCTTTCCACAACAGTTGACCCTCTTCTTAGAAAAGAGCAAGCAGGGTTCAGGAAGGGAAGAGGCTGCGCCGATCAAATCTTCACTCTTCGGCAAATAGTGGAACAGAATAATGAATGGTCATCCACAGTATATGCAAACTTAATCGACTTATCCTTATGTATAAAGTAAAGCATAAATTGTGCCCTGCATATATAAGTAACATCTTTAAAGAACCAAATAGTAATTACAATTTGAGGCAAGCAGATTTCTCTATACCTGAGGTATGAAACAGTCACCTACGGCAAGCATTCTATTAGATATCTAGGGCCTAGGCTATGGACAAAACTACCCAAGAGTATCAGGGACGTGACAACCCTAATGTCGTTCAAAGGCAAGATACGCCAACTCAATATAAGTGATCTTTTAGATGACGGCTGCGCAGGCTGTAGCCTCTGCTCCTCTTGACTTCTGTACATTTTCACTACAAATCCCGTGATTAGATAACTGTAGATATTTGCTAGGGGCCTAATCAGCCTCATCAACCCGAGTTGAAATAAAGTTACTTACTTACTTACCTATTACTATATAGTTTTTCACATGAAAGTTAGAAAGAAGATTGGTAAAAATGCACGGTAAGTGTTTGTTTGTGCTACATATATAGTTTTTAGTTTCTTAATTTTCCCAAATTGGTGTCCCCAAATTAGTCAGGGATTCTTTTTCCCTATATTCTAGCTAGGTGGCTTTTGACACTTTAATAAAGTTTCTATCTATCTATATCCATCTACTTTACCAAAGCCTTCGATTGTGTTAACCGCCCAACACTTTAGAGAATCCTAGATCATTACATCCCAGACAAGCTTGTGTCTATCATCAAAATGATTTACATTGATTATAGTGGAAGAGTTATCTGTGGAAAAGATCTGACAGAGGACTTTGCCTTACTCTCTCCCCTCCGCTTTTCTCTTTGTATAGACTGGCTTATGAAAAGAGCAACCGTGAATGTCAGAAGAGGAATAACATGAACCCTAATGGACACCCTTGAAGATTTAGACTTTGCGTATGACATTGTGATGCTTGCTCAGCGTCAACAAGACATCTAGAGGAAAACTAACGACGTGGCCTTGACAGGCAAACAGGTTGGACTTAACATCAATACAGATAAAACCAAACTAATGAAGATCAATGCAATATCAGACCAACAGGTTACCATCGACAACAAAAACATTGAAGAAGCACAAGGATTTGTCTATCTGGGCAGTAAGATAACAACTGATGGAAATTCTAAAATGGACGTCCTACACTGGCAAGAGGGGCATTTGCGGTACTTCGGAACATCTGGAGGTCTTCAATGATTGACACCGAAACCAAACTAAAGATTTTCAAGAGCAATGTTCTTGGAGTCCTTCTATATGGTGCAGAGTCCTGGAAGGTCTCACAATCTGTATGCCACAAGATAGATGTATTTCAAACAAGATGTCTTAGGAGAATACTCAAGATTTTTTGGCCAAGAACCATCTCCACTGAATGAAGAACTTTACCGCAGAACAAATACAGCACCACTGTCAGTTGAGATCAAAAAGAGGAGATGGCGCTGGATAGGACACATTAACGTAATGGCCCTGAATGTTATCCCTAGATGGACTCCTGTGGGGAAGAGGAAAAGAGGGCAGCCTAAATTAACACGGAGAAGGAAATGAGAGAGGTTGGTTGGACCTGGAGCCAGGTTCAACGCTGGACATCTGACAGGCAGCATTTTTCTTCGTTGGTGACGGCCTTATGTGCTACCAGCTAGCACGAAGAGGAATAAGTACTAAGTACAGTTTTTGCAGCTGGATAATGAACGAGAAGCATTCATCACGCCAAGAAGTGGTCCGACAGGTCATTGGCTTGCCAAGCTCAAAATTCGACTCTGCATTCGTGGTGTATGGTACAGTGTGTATATAGAAAATCGTATGGGTCATGTTTTTGTCTTGTTTTTGCCGTTCCAAGTCTGCCGATTTTGAAGATTTAGATTTTTTAGGTTTACTATGTCCTATTTACAAAAATTTTGAAAATAGTAAATTCTGACGCCGTTTAGTGAAGTTTAGTGAACTTACTCGAGATCGCTGTCTGTCCATCTAAAATAAGGGAAAGACCACTCCATCGATCGGTATTGCCAGCAATGCAGGTGTAAGAAAATAACCAACCAGCAGGAAAGCCGAAGAGGCGAACTTCTTAACCCAAATTTTTCATTCTTCGCGAGTCTTTCGAACGCCGATGCACACGTATGTGGAGTGAAATTTATTGGGCTTTACGGAACTGTTGGTTTATCTGCGATTCGGGACTCTTCCTTTTGAGAGCGCGATTTATGGAGTGACATTGATTCTTCACTGATTCTTCCACATCTCGATTATTGGAGCGCTGTATGGGAATGTCTCGGTAACTTGGCCTCAGCCAAAAACTAGAGAAACAAAAAAATAGGACAGCACGCATAATAGCAGGGTCTGGTTGGAATGTCAGATCTGCTCATGCAGCCGGATTCTTCGTGCCTTCAACTGGGAAAGCCTCGCTCAGTGACAGACGCGCTAAACAATTGAAATCTTTAATGTTTACAACCGCTAATAACCTTGTAACCGAATACCTGTCTGATAAATTCACCAGCGTAAACACCATCCACAGGCATAATCTTCGGGGCGCCCAACATAACCTGTTCATTCCGCGGCCGAACACTGAGGCCCTCAAGAAGAGTTTTAGTTATGGGGGTGCATTAACATGGAACCGTCTGTCAGTGGAGGCTAAGCAGGCCACTACTTTGAATAGTTTTTATTCCGCTATTGTAAGTTAGTAATAACTCTTAAGTTAATTTAAAATAATTAAAATAAGTTATAATTCAGTTATTCTATTCTATTCTATTCTATTCTATTCTATTCTATTCTATTCTATTCTATTCTATTCTATTCTATTCTACATCTGGCCAGCGATCGATGGAGTGGTCTGCCTTCCCCGTCTTTCAGAAGGACATACCTCGATTTCGGATAACTTCACTAAACAGCGTCATAATGGCTTCAAAATCGTCACAAGAGACGAGTACGCGACGTTTGAGGTAGGAGAACTTTATTTCAAATAAGATAGTTATTAACACAATTTTTTTTTACCATCGGTGACTTTCTGATATAACTGCAAAAGCTGTCCCATACACCCGCCCATACACCCCGTATGCTGAACTTTGGAAGCGTGCTTAAGCTTGGGAAACCTGTGGACAGTTCGACAAGTTGTATAAGTTTTATTCTGATTCAGGGCTCGTACTCTTTTGAGCTCTTCAATTTCCATGACTTTGCATAACTTTTTCCATGACCTTTTTAAGTTTTGCAAGGCGTTAGGTATAGTGCCAGTTTCAAAAATTCAAAAACCTTTCCTTGTTTTGGAGTATTTTTTGACCTTGAACAGTTTAACAGACACCGTGCAAACTCTGGTGTCCACCAAAATGCGTGCTGTTTACGCTTTTTAAGTACTCTAGCTCCTCTCTATCTGTACATTGTCCTTGCCTTGCCCTGCCATCCGCAGCAACTAATCTACAGCGCCGTAGCTAGTAACAGGCCAACCGAGGCACTTGCCTCGGTCATTTCTTTGGCTTTTATTGTTTATAGTACCTAATACCTAGGAAGAGAACTCAACCATGGACTGATTGCCTCAGTCATAAGTTATTCATAGACATTGCCTCAGTCAAAATTTTTTTCTGGCTACGGCCCTGATCTATTAAACAAAACTTTAATTTTCCATGACTTTCCAGGCCTGGAAAATGAAATTCTTGAATTCTATGACCTGTACGAGCCCTATTATCCTACAAACTGCTCCACAAGAGAAAATACTTGATCGCCGAAAAAGTTAAAAGATAAACACTATGGGCTTACTATCACTAATACTGCAGAACTAATTGTGTTGTTTTGAGGTGATTCCCTAGTAAAAGAACCTGCCATAGATTTCCGATGAAACTTGGTATGCTGTTGTTGCAGGACAAGGAGATATTAAAAACTAATAAAAAGAGCTGGTCAACGTGCTTGTTTTCGTGCCACAATGCTGACAAATATGTTTATTTAGGTGACTTCTGTTAATCTCAGTGCGCAACAAGTAAGCTGGATTATATTTTTATGCAGCGCGTTATATCACTCAGAGTTTGACTTTCTTTGATCGTTTATTCATCTCCGTCCCAGAAAAAATGTCTTCATATACACTGCATTTTTTTGTCCTTTAACCGTAGAATTTATTTCATTTGCCATAAAAGTAGCCATAGATTTCTGCTAATTTTTATCTCAGTTATTGAGGTTACGGTTTTAACTGAAATAATTACATAAAAATATAGGTCACAGTGCTCGTTTAACGGAAAACGAGCATTTTTCTGTCGAGCTTAGCTTGAGGCAAATCTCTCATGTTACGTATGTGCACGCGCTCGACCACGCGCTCATGACACGAAAATCGTATGCAGTAGGGATGTGCAATGCCATACTGAGGAATCATCTTACTATCTTGAAGGTTTTTTTAGAAACTATGCCTCAATACATGTATATTGTCGTCAATTCATTCCTTCACTCATTCACACACACTACAAGTGACATCACAGGCAATTATCAGTGAAATTTTAATCTGTAATTCTTGCAGTAAAAATTCCATAACTCTAAGCAAAGCTTACATATCTTGTTTGTGATCACACTGCGTTCTATATATTGTACTAAAGAAAGGAGTATTTAAAGCAATAAAAATTATGACCAGCATAATTTGAAAATTTTCCACACTTTCTAAAAATGTATAAACCATTTATTACAAAGGATAAGAATATTGAAAACACTCGAAATGCCCTTGATGTATCAGTACATTAGCACAAAAAATATCCCAGAAAATTAGGTGATAAAATGTCTGCCTTAGTTGTTTACAAAAATGCTAGGCCCTTCCTTCACAACGGCTTAGTTTTGTTGAGCAGCTCAATCAACAACCAAGCCCGAGACAAATACTGAATGTTGTGAGCGAAGGTAACGCTTTTTTAAAGAATTTAACAGCGTTATAAACAAGGCAGAAGGTTCCCTATGTTGCTGTAAATCGGAAAACAAGAATGTCATGAAAAGTCAGTATAATATTTGTAAATCGTAAAGGCATCCGCGTGCTTTCTACCGTTCCTCCAGTACACTATTACTACATGCACCGTGTTTCACACGAAATCTTTGAGGAAATTTTTATTTGAGTTTCGACGATATGATTTTCTATGTTTTGCAGGAACTTATTTTTAAGATTGCTTAAGACTGATTTTTCGAGATGGATATCAATTTTGCGATTTCCAGAACGTCGCGTTAATTTGAAACACACTATTTTCGGCGTTTTTCAATATTACACTACACGGTAAATAGTCACTCTACTACAATTCCGTCTTGCCTCAGTGTGGTTGACGGTGCCTTCACATGATCCTTTCTGTAAACGGTTTAGAAGCTACACAAGTGCACTGTACAATGGGCAACGTTTTACTGAAATAAATGGCATCAACACGTTTCTACATGTGAGGTTTAATGTCGTATAATTTCGCACTAGTGGAGTACATTTTTGCGGATAGTGAAATAAACCGCAAGAAAATAGAACCTAAACCTTAGTGAAACACGGAACTATGATTACAAGCATCTAAATCTCGATGAAAGAAAACCGTTCCCCAAAGAAACGATTAAGAAGTGTACATATTCGCGGTGTATCCCTCTGTGGAAGGGCAGATTCTGCAGATTAAGCTTCAGACGATCGAAGAGAAAGAGAGAAAGCTTTCGTTCAGATTAGCCGAAAAAAAATTAAAATAAATAAAAAAGCGTTTGCCGAGTTTGTAAACCTACCACAATTATCATGTGTTTTGGTAAAGCTAAACGGGTTTTGACTTGAAACAGTGCATGAAGCCATCTTCATCTACGTTACAAATACACGTATACAGTCGGCAAAACACATGCCGCTTAACACATGACTGTACTTCCAATTACTGAGTAAACTATTAAAAATACTACAATATGTACAACACACTATAATTACACCAAGTGCCTCAAACAGCGGAATGCATATATCAGTGATAAAAATAAATTTAAGTACATAAAAAAGGTCCGAATAAACAAGATGCATGCATTAATAAGCAGCTATACATGAAATTCTTTTTGCCCAATCTTTCTCCCAGGACATCGCGGTCAACTTGTTTCGGTGACGTAACTGAGACCAACTAACCAGCGAACGTGACCCGAAGCGAATTGACTGGTGACATAATGGGCCTATGAACCAGGCGACGTGAAGGTGAGTGATGTGACAAGATAGCTATTGTGTTACACTTTGTTACAATTAAAGTATGTATAGCTGTACGAGAGAGCTTTCTGATCAGTGCGTCTCTGAGATGGGTTTTTTAATGTCAATAGCTGCTTGTATCATTAACCTGATTGATAAATCTATAATGTTGTACAAACAGAGCTTTTCTTGGCACTAGGAGAGCCTTGGGTCCCTTCAGAGGGATTTGATTGAGTGACCGCTGTCTGTTGTTGTTGTTGTTGTTGTTGTTGTTGTTGTTGTAATGTGACCGTTTGCACCTCTTGTCCAGTGTATTCCTACAGGTGTGACAGAAAAATAAATTGGTGTAAGACTTTATATATGCTGCCTAATTGAGAAATATAAATTTGGATTAAAAAAATTCAGAGGAATAGCAGGATTGAACAAGGCCATAGACCGAGTCCATTTTATCCATGACAGGAATATTTTGGAAACCAGTTATTTCAAAATTGGACAGGCCTGTAGTACTCTTACTTATTTATTATCTTGTTATGTACAAAACTGTCTAAGTAGCCTGCCAGCAGATGCAGGCTTGGAGAGCATATAGAACAAGCGGTGTAGCCACCCCACCATATCACTTTGCTTAGCTTGCTGACGTGCTCTTTGCTGCTCACACGTGACTCAAAGGTGAGCCTGCTTACTAGCTGCCGACTGCTGTCCAAGTTAATTGTTACTTTGGACACTATCCAAATTAATAATTAATTCACTATAGTAGCTAGACTCCAATGTGAATGCAAATTTCTTAGTTACTGCATATATAAAATTGACATGATAAACAACTCTCTATGTCAGATTTTCAAACATTTTTATTAGAATACCAAAATCAGTTGGTAGCACAAATTAATTAAATAAATATACGACTCTTGATCATTTGTGTGTTGCAACATGCAACATGCAACATGCAACCCTTGGTCAATACTTCTCAAACTCATTAATAATTCATCAGGTTAAAACAAATGAAAACACACCTGTGAAGGAGGTTTGGGTACCTGGTCTTAATTAGCATAGATTTTGACGATTTTACTTTGCCAGTTAATCCTGAGTTTTTTTGTTTCGGTTGAGAAGATATATCAAACACTTGAACCAGTGTTTCTTCAACTATCCATTAACTCAAATTTCGTTAAAAATACTACACAGTGCATTGTATTAATTTTTCTTCATTGTAAACCCTCTTCTTGGTGTTTGGATATGCTTATCAGTTATGAAACGCTTTCTCTCGTGTTTGACATATTACTTACCTCAAATACTGGCCACCTTGTTGGCATTTCTGTGCCAAAGTTAACAGACCACCACGAAATATCAGTCTGAATATCTGCTGCCTCAAATGCTTTATTAAGACCACTGTAGATACTGGATATCCTATAATGTTAATAAGTAAACAGGGTTTCATTCAAGAATGTGTCTTGTGACATGTTAATGTCTATTGAATTCACTTTGCTTGTATTACAGTGTAAAAGTATATGCATGCATGTACATGTAGCTCGGAAATACACGAAACAATTGTTCAAAACCTTTTTTTCTTGGAATAGAAAACAGGAAATAACCTGCAAGTAACCAATCACTTCAAACATGCCATGCGTGATTATTCAGTCACATGCTCCTCACTGTGTAAACCAAATTATCCCAAGTATATCTGTGCACATTCTACATGTATCCCTTTTTTGCAAATGATTTACTGCTTCAAACCAACATATACCTGTTAAAATGTGGTGCCAGTGACATCTGCTGACTAAAGTTCAGTAAGGTTTGTTTGAAGAAGTTCTTCCGCTCCTCCTCCGACTGCTGACACTTGTTGAACACATAACGCATGTCCTCCATATACTTGGGGTTATAATTCCCGATATCTCTCAGGCTTTCTTCATATCTACCTTTTGTGGTCTGTGCATCACTAGCAGCTCTTTCTGATTTGTCTTTGAGTTTCTTCACTTGTTCCTCTGCAACTGTACTTCCTTCAACACATGCTTCTTTGTAAAGCTTCTCTGCCTGGTCTCTAGCCTTGCAAGCTTGGTAGTATGCCCGTTTACATTTCAGCACTAAATAAGAAATCAGCATCTATAGTGTGTTTCAGTCAGTACTACATACGTACAGCGGAGCCCCATAATTGCTGTTAATCTGGTCACCAATGGGCCACAAAAATCTGGCCGTATTAACAGGGAAGTCATTATATTAAATGTTTTTTTTAATATTTTCTTTGATGATGAGGTGGTCGTATTAACAAGGAGGTCATAAGGCAGGGTCCACTGTATAATTCATATACCAATCAACATCTGGACTGAGCTACGAGGTCGGACAGAGAAAGTCGGGGACGATTTTAGGAGGTGAATTGCGGCAAAGAGAAAGCAAGGGTACATATGAATGTTCTGCCTCGCAGCACTATGAGCACAAATGGTGGAACAGAGAATTAACTCTGAAGACAGTGCTAATATAGCCCATGAATAACCCACTAGGCATTAGCCCTAGTAAAGGGAATCAGGGAACCACACGAGGTAAAGAAAAAAATCTTTTAACCTCGGTGGGAATCGAACCCATTACCATATGTACCCTTACTTTCTCTTCGCTGCGATTCACCACCTAAAATCATCCCCGATTTTCTCTGGCCGACCTCGTAGCTCAGTCAGCAGAGTAATGGTAGATCTAATCTGGAGGTCCTACATGTAGGTTCGATTCCCACCGAGGTCAAAAGATTCTTTCTTTACCTCATGTGGTTCCCTGATTGCCATTACTAGGGCTAATGCCCAGTGGGTTATTAATGGGATGTATTAGCACTTTAATTTACACTTCACAGTTAATTCTCTGTTCCACCATTTGTGTTCATAGTGCCACACGGCACAACATTCATGATCTGCAAATGAGATTCACTAATGACATGCATCTCTTTTAATTACCAATCATGCATGTGCAGCAGCTGACTTACTCAAAGCAACTATACCACATGTTTTCATTTTTCATTCAATACTATTTTTTAAATAAACCAATCTTAAGTCAAATAAACTTAAACATGTATGTGCCTATAAATTTTAGTTTTACAAAAATTACCATGAATCATTCTCCTCTTTAATCTCTGTGAGCATTTGGCAGCCAATCTAGTGACATTGCATGCCATAACTGACCATTTCATCATGCATGTTTAATACTAGTTAAACATGAAATATATTAACAAATGAAAGTCATAAATATTAACATTAACCTTTATGTTACCATTTCATCATGTGCATGTAGCAAAGTTGACATAAATATTTAACTACAGCTGTAAACAGTTTTAATTATTAACAATTAATTTTCCTCCTTGAAGTCTAAGGTTCACAGTGCCAGGATTCCAATTCCCTTTTAGAGTTAGTAGACATCATTAGGAGACCGTGACACATGCTTCCTCTATATTACATGCATAATAAATAAGAAATTGATGAATACAAAATATGTACCCTCATCCTGCCTTTTGGCCCAGGGTTTCTGTGCCTTGCTGAATCCTTCCTCTGCATTTTTGGTTTCTTTCCAGCTTAGCATCGACTTGTGATAATTGGCTGACTTCCACTTTTGCATATTTCCATGAACTTGGTTACCGAGCCTGATTTGAAGTTCATTGTGGATCTCTGCTAACTGGTCTGCTTCAGTTGTAATGTTAAGCCATGCACTTTTCACTGATCCATACTCAGTACCTTTATTGATCAGGTCATTCCACTTTTTACTCCAACCTGCATTTGAGTAAAAGATCTGTGAGAAAAGCTACTGAACAGATAAACTTCTGATAGTAATGACACCCCAAAAGTAACATCAAACAGTTGTGTTCTCTAGTAAATCCTGAAAGTAGTGACCCCCAGAAGTAGTGACCCAGTCCCCAAAGAAGTGAGCCCTGCCCCACACCAATAAGCTGCCAAAAATGGCAAGACAAAGGTTTAATACAATGCTACATTTATTCCTACTATCAATGGTCAAGTGAACAGGAAAATGAACTTTTCTTCACATTAAAATTTAAAACCCTTCATTTCATTTTCAACCGAATGTTTCCGCTTCAAAAGAAACTTGAAAAATCGGCCAATTCTCCTGTACAGTAGTCGGGTCAAAGCCTCGGGGTCAAAGCAGGAGTACACTTGAGGGTGTGTGGGTGCAAAGATCTTATTTACTAGTAATAGTTCACACTAAATCTGCCCCCGCTTCTATTTTATCCGTCAAGGGTATAAAATTCTTATAAAAAGTCCACTGCGTGAAAGGAAACTATTATTTATTGTATGAACTGAAAAAATATCAAACCACTCTGTTGTTCTAGTTTGATACTGAAACAAATCATTTGTCTTGATATACGAGGACTCTACGAGGAAAATTAATGTATCTCGAAAGCAGAACAGAAGTCGAGATTTATTTTCTGAGATGTAAACAGAAGTATCGCGTTACAGTTGCCATATAATTCTGCAAATTAGAGTCAAGCTTTTTGTCCCCAATGAAAACGCCGCAAAACATTTCCTTTTACATTTGGATCCCTTACAGTCAACCCAGCTGTCACATGGGCTCCACGCCACGAAAGATTGGTCAGTAAAAATAAGCAATCCAAATAAACGTTGTCTTTATACGTATGGTGTTTTGGTCGAGTCTGTTGACCCCATTGCTGATTTGTGTCCGACAAATCAAGTTTTATACCAAACAGTTCAATCTGGTACTGCTGAATAACCTTTGAATTCAAGATATGAAGAAATCACTGTGATGACAGATACCAGCTTTAACATATATTTTGGCAATATCATCTCCTCCCCCTCATGCAGCAAATAAAATCTCCTCCTTGTGTGCGTGGTTGCCAGAATTACCCATGTAGCATTGCCTTGCGAGCCGACTGAAAAATTAACCGGGACCACTGTGCGCGCCTAGTTTCGTCAAATCGGGATTGATTCGCATACTACACCAATATTTCACACATTCTTTATATGTATACGCAGGGGAGACTATAATTTGCCTCCTCGGGTTTTGGCCTCTGGGTCAAAACCCTGCGGGGGCAATTAGGAGGAGGAATAGAGATTCCTTGTTTCTATGATGTCACTGGGAAAAAAATGAAGATAAACAAAGGTATCAGAAAAGAACTCTGGAAGAGACTTGCACAACTTGTGCCTACATTCAACGAACATGTACTGTACATTATTGGTGGACATGAAGAGGCATGTTAGTAACATGAAACTGGAACAATCATAAGAAATTTTACTTTGTTTTGACAAAAAATGTCTTTTTATGAACTGCCATCTTATATTTCATTAAAACAGCTCAGTTACACTAACTTTGTACCATGTTTTTTGCTCCCCACATGTAACAACCCTTGAGTCCAAAAAGTAGCGAGCCCCCAAAAGTACATGTAGCAAGCCCTAAAGGCTGCTAATCCCAAAAGTAATGAGGGTCGTCACCATCGGAAGTTTACAGTACAGTATGTAGAAGCATTTGACTCTGTATATGCCGTGTATTATATACATGTAGCTGACCAATTCTGCTAAGTGTAATTTTTTAGAATTATCTCAAAAGTATGCATTGGATATAACATGGAAGATAGCCAATGAGGTGTACATTGTTAGGTTTTCCAATATGGTAAAATGAGTTCGAAGTGATAAAAACATTCAAGAACACTGACTGCTAGTCTTGTTTTATCACCTACTATTTGCTTTGATAGTGCATTTTTTACGCTCAGTAACCTACTCGAGTGCATACTTTTAAAAGGAGCCAGTTTCCACTCTGTTTCAGAGTCCTTAGCTTAGTGATAGACCATCGACGTCATGGTCTAACTCTTACTGTCACTTAAGGTAACAGGTATCTTTGTTTACACTCTATTTTGTTTGTCTTGGATGTTGTGAGCAGGTGCTATATATATATTGAGCTATTAAAAACTTAACAGGCAAATACTTAAAGGTTTAATAAGTTTTATAAAGTAATGCTTTCACACATTCATGGTACACTGTGTTTAAATGTTCTACTGGGTTAATTCGCAAAAAGGAAAATTAAACAGCACATCCACTACATTAAAAATGTTCAAAGTCTCAATGATCACAAAAGTGACATGCTGTCAACTGATGGCCTGCCGAGCTTTCCAGTGCAAATGATAGTGTTTAAGTACACCTGCTTGTAAAATGCAGCAACAATTTTACCCTTCTAATTATTAAGAGGGCACTTCAAGTGTAGACATTGTTGACAACACCGCTATGTTCCGATCCACATTAAGACCTGCATTTTTGAAAATATTTCATTCCTACAGAATAACTCACAAAGGTTTCCCATCACTGTTAATGTATGACGAAAAGAAACAAACAGACACAAAACAAAACAAACAACATTAAGGTGATTCCCGGGTTTTGCATTGCGCATTCCTACTGCGCACGATTTTTGCGTCATCAGCGCGCGCACATGAGAGTGAGCATGTACAAAACATGAGAGATTTCCCTCAAACTAAGCTTGATAGCGAGATAAAAGCTCTTTTTCTCTTAAACGAGCACGGTGACCCCCACTTTTTATTTTATAAATTCAATGAGACCAATATCCGCAATAACTGAGAAAAAATTTTGCAGAAATCTATGGCTACTTTTTGGCAAATGAAATAAATGCTACAGATAGAGACGTAACGGGCGCAATAGAGCAAGTCCAAATTATGTTTGCTTTAAAGGATAAAAATATCAGTTAATAATGCGGGGTATTTGAAGCCATTTTTTCTGGGACGTAGATGAATAGGCAATCAAAGAAAGTCAAACTCTGTGTGATATAACACGCCGCATTGAAAAATAATCGAACTTATTTGTTGCGCACTGAGATAACCAAAAGTCATCTAAATAACCATATTTGTCAGCATCGTGGCATGAAAACAAACACGGTGACCCCCTCTTTTTGGCGGGTTCTTTTACTCGGGAATCACCTTAAAGAACCATGAACTAATCACAATACAGCGAGTAAGTATGTAAATTCGATGGGTAAAATAAAGAAGAAAGTCCTTAGCTTTTAATATCAAAATAACAAATCCGCAATCGTGCTATTAAGCTTAGTAGTATACCTCATCGTTGATAACAAGATCATGTACCCCTTGCAGAACTAGGCAAACGCGATTGACTTGAGAGAGAAAGAAACCTCTTTATCACGTAAACCACAGTACGTACCCATCGACCAATCTGCCCATTGTACAGTCTATTGATCAATTAAATAAAGCTTGTTTTGTTGGATCGATAAAAACACGCCTTGAATCGATAAAAACAGGCCTTATGTATTTACCCAGGATTACCTTGGAGTTTAGCAGCATACAATCCCTCGATTTCGGCACGTTCCGCCAATAGTTTTAGAAGGTCATCACATAGTTTAGCGCCATCGTCGATTCGCTTGACCGTTCTCTTGTAACCATTCACATCCCAAAAATTTAACCCAGTAAGTGGCAGAGCAGGAGAGTTAGGTCTAACGGAGTTTCCGTCTGAGTTGTCGACTTTGAGGTTATCGCCGCTTCGATCCTCGATGTCTTCCACTCGCGGATACAATTGCGATTCCTCGGAGGTTACTATCCCACTTGAGGTACCTCCTTCAACTTCTGCCTCCATTTTGGTAAATTATAGTAAAATTCTGTTTTGAGAAACGTTCACTCTTGGTAGTCAACATCACATAATCCGAAAACATTCGCGTTTCTAATAAACATATTTAATTTCAAATTTTCCAAAGTTTCATCATCCCCAGGGCCTTCTCTTCTCTGCGATTTTCAAAATGATAGAGTGGAGAAGGCCCTGGAGACGAAGTCCTCCTTTGAGCCCACGGTCTATCACAGCGGATGCGGTTAGCACTTGGTAACCTCTCCTGTATATTTCTTAACAAGATGGCGGAGGCGAGGGGGAAAATAAGTCAAGTTGAAGACTTTGATAGCCTCTCAACACACAAACGATAACGTTTCGTTGTGATCTCCTGGTAGAGATAAGAGGACTGACATCCTGTTGATGAGTTTTATTACTGAAACAGTGATCAGAGAGTTCGACTTTACCTCAGCCCATGACGTCACCTGTATCTAATTTTGTGGATGTTTCCCTTTGACTGCCGTAACTATGCTTGGCAAGTGAAATGTCACAAATTTGGCCGAACCTCCAATGGATTAATATTCTTCAACGTTTGCAGCCTGCTCATGTTGTGATCTTGGGGAATTTGAGAACTACCCATGAAATTTGATTAATCCGACCATAAGTCCACGAAATTGTAAGCTTACTCTCGTAGTCACGCACACACGGAAGAGACGTTTCGGTTTAGAATTGCCCCTGTTAATTATTCTTTGTTTGATGTTCAATCGCTTATAATACGATGAATACCGAAGAGCTTGAGCTGTTATCCGACTCGAAGTATCGACAGTTTATCAACGCCGTCGAAAAGGCACTGAAAAGCTTTGAGTATTCGAGTGAGTGGGCGGACCTGATCTCTGCTCTTGGAAAATTAAACAAGGTAAGTCACTGTAAATTTAAATAATATTTTTACTTCATGAGGCAGCCACCAGTATAAACAAAAAATTCCTTGTTTCTTACTGAACAAGAATTAATAGTATGCAAACGCGCGCGTATTACTTAGTTCTAATACAAATAAGATTCGAAAATGTTCGACTCGTCATTGTGTGGCATTTGGAAGAAAATACTCTTCTAAAAGTTCCTCAGACAAGGAGTCGAAACCATGTCCTTCCAAATAGTTGTATGTTACACCATTGAGCTGTATACGTAGGATACTCATGGAAGCTTCATTGTTTAACCAGGTTTTAAAGATGTACATGTAATCGCTGCAGGGAAGTACTTTTTCAGAAGAAAATTAGTATTGACTTAGCTGTCATTGGCTTGTCACAAGACAGTATATGCAAACACTAATTTCAGACAGTTATTATCATAGAAATGTTTATATCAAGAATAATGACAACTGTGATGAATGTTCCTCTTTCTAAGTCAGCTGTAAAGAGAACATTAATGACCTGAGTATTCCATATATAATTTCAATAAGTTTTTCACAATTTTCATAATTTTGTTCTTGCATTTGCAACTTGTATTACCCAAGATGTGATTTTAGAATAGATCATAGCCATTGTTTAAGCTGCTCAAAATTCATCCTGCTCTTGTTTACATGCAAACGTACTTGTGCACTAAATTTAACTGGGTATATTTTATTCTTGTTTATTTGAGTGTAATTTCCTTAATGTGTCAAAATGTTCTGGTCTACACTTTGAAATCAATTCAAGGCTTTGGATTGAAATAACAAATTTCTATGCAAAGATGTTGTGTATAGGTCTCTTCCAAAACCTTATCTTTACATAGCCGTTAATTTGCATCAGCTTAATGTAAACATGTTCCACCTCCTGAACAGTAGTTTCATTTTGAGCACCAGGGCTGTCAATTACCAGTAGGGATGTAACCCTTTACAATAAATGATATAGCAAAACCTTGGAGCTGACTGGCTAATTGCTACTGGAGCTTAACCCGGTTTCTGTAGCATGAACAGGCTTGGAGTATTTCTTCTCCCCCTGGACGAGATGGTAGTCCAGCACAGGTCAGTTACTGTACCCCAATTTGTTAGGTTTCCCCAACTATCTTCTGAATCAATTCCTTCTGTTTTGGGAGGAAACCTAACCTTGTTTAAGCCTCCTGGTTTCTTTTAGGTTTACTCACCATATCTATTATCTTAACTTTAATTATCATTAAATGTAAATTAATTGTTAAGTGGCAAAATGTACCGGTTTATAGTCCTGGGTGAAGAGAGGCACTGTGAGAGTCAAGTACAGTATTTTGCTCAAAAGCACAGCACAGTGTCTCTGACCAGGACTATGAACCCATAGCGCTTGCTCTGGAGTGGAAGTAGCCTGCAAGCAGGGTCACCTTTGAGTCACGTGCGCAAGCAGTGAAGAGCAAAGTGATCCGCAGGAAGGAGTCTGGTAATGAGGTGCCAAGAAAGTGAACCTGCCTTGATCTCTGTAATTGTTTCATTTTTGCTTTGCCTGAGCAAAGTGATTATACAATCGGTTGAAAAGTGGGAAAGGCGAGAAAACTGTCCAGCTATTATATTTGATGAGGAGTGATGAGATCCCCATGGAGTCGATTATTATCTGCACATTCTCGCAATAAAAAATAGCTCGTCTACATTTGGAGTCAGAGGAAGAGTTGAGTGCGTGTATTGCCGATGTCTTAAGAAATTTTAAGCCTATATCTGGTTAAATTTCAAACTGTCATGTTGCCAACTGCATATACAAAATACAAAGGTATGTGATTGTAAACGGACAACAAAACAACCTGAAGCTGTTCGCCCGTTTACCAGCAAAAACCAAATTGCCAACCGAAAGAAAGATTACTTGGAATCAAGTGTGTGTCCCTGTTAGACATGAACTTTGACAGTTTTTCATCAGCAAGATTGTATTAAAAATGGATATTGTGCGTGCATATTGTTATGAAGAGGATTTACAATTTTCTGAAGAAATCTGAGCTCACTGACAAAGTTCATACTTGCAGGGAGAAAATTAATTGACTTTTTTCTGCGGTTTCTGGGGTCAAAATAAAAAAAAAATGGCAGAGATTAGATCAGAGCAGGCTCACTTTCTTGTCTCGCAGCTTCACTGCCCAATTTCGCCCACACTTGTGCTCCAACATGAGCCCGCTCGCAGGTTAAGCATCGCGCCACCACACATCCCAGGCCAAATGATGTTATTCACCCATAAAGTAGCAACAGTCTTTGTTTCAGGTTTCAAGGTGAGAGGCTACAGATGAATCAAAACGTAATCCTGTACACAGATTTTTTTTTTACAACAAACAAAAACAAAAAAACTTTATTAATATTTAACAATTAAAAGAACATGTACAACTCGCACATAGCGTAAGCTAGTCGAGGGTAGTTGTGAGAGAGAAAAAATGAAAAAGAAGAAAATAAACCAATTTGTAAGCTTCAAATTAAAGATTATGAATCATGACAGGAATAAACTATAAATAAAATACATTCATTAGCATCTGGGGATAAATATGGTTACACTATTGATTGGTAAAAGGTAGCTTAATAACCTAAACAAACTAAACAAACTAAACAGGCGAAGAGATTAACAGTGATTGGTTACAAAAAGTTATGTAAAATATAAATTAATTTTGGATAGTAAATTAGGTGCCTCAAATTGATTTCTTGAACGCCATATTTGGTTGATTACACACTTGCGATGGGAGACAATTCCATGCTTTCGTGCCAACACATGAAAAAAAGTTCCGCCGTTCATTTAAAGGTGAAAATTGAATAATAATTATGATATTTGCTCCAAGATGCAGCCCTCGTGTTATATGAATGAATCAAGCTGGTCTTGACAAATTTTTCAGAGATATCTTTTGGAGCAGAGTTATTTGAGACATCATACATAGAGTGTAAGACAGCTTCAAAGTAAAGCACAGCCAGGTGAATTTGTAATATTTTAGAAGAAATAAAAAAAGGAATAGCATGAGTTCTTGGATTTAGAAAATACATCAAACATAGTGCACGTTTTTGAAGTAACAATAATTTATTAAGATGGGCTTTTGCGGCTTGGCCCCAAGCAGTCAAACCATATGTCAAGTAGGGAAGTATGAGGGACTGATACATGCATCTCAAAGTACAGAATGGAACGAAGTGTCTTAAACGAGATATTACTCCGACAATTTTACTAATCTTCACGGCGATATAGTCTACGTGATATTTCCAGGACAAATGGTTGTCAATCAGAACACCTAAGTACTTAACATATTCCTTACACTCTAGACCTGACGGTATGTTGGTGCTGCTGTCTATTACTTTGAGTTTAATCTCATAATTATGCGATCGCTATGGAGGTCAAAAAATAACGAAGTTTGATTTTTTAATGTTAGGTGTCAGCTTATTTGCATGCAACCATTCACATACATTTTTCAGCTCTTTGTTAACGGTCTCATCGAGGGACTTGGGATGTCTATCAGCATAAAGCATGTTTGTGTCATCCGCAAATAGAACAAAATTTAACTTCTGTGAAGAGTTTGAAATATCGTTAATAAATATCAGAAATAGAAGAGGACCCAGCACTGAACCTTGTGGAACACCACATGGAACAATTTCCTCATCAGAAATAAACGAGTTGATCTCAGTTGTTTGAGTGTGCTTAAATAAGTGTAGGTATGATGAAAACCAATCATTTACAATGCCTCAGACTCCATAGTGATTTAATTTGTTGAGTAAGATTGAATGATCAAAGATAATCATAAAGATGGTTAATCATTCCTCTTGGACCTGATTATACCATTATTTTCCCTATTAAACACTCCAGCATTTATTTCAGAGTTGGCTTTGTGAATCCAGCGTTTATTTGACTTTTGCAGTTTATTGGATCCTGGAGCTTTAATATCAGAATTTTTGTTTCAATTTTTTTTGAGAGCTTAACGTCAGTCTTATAGAATTTATTGTACTTAAATATTATTATACCATAAATATGAATAATGTGAAGGTCCTATTTACAAAATCCTTCTTGGCTATCCAGCATCTATTCAGGACCCACCATTTAATCAAAAAACATTTAATATAATATGACATGTCACTTACTTTTCAGGTGTTACAAAATCACACAAAATTCAAGGTACTACCAAGAAAGCTCACCATTGGAAAACGACTAGCTCAGTGTATGCATCCTACACTGCCAAGTGGAGTGCATCTGAAGGCACTGGAAACTTACGAACTCATCTTTAAACGGATTGGCCACAAAGGACTTGCGCAGGATTTATTCATTTACAGCGCTGGACTTTTTCCTTTGCTGGGAAATGCTGCAATGTCTACTAGGCCTGTTTTGATGAACATGTATGAAAACTATTTCCTTCCACTTGGAAAAGCACTGCTTCCTGGTTTGCCAGGATTGCTGTTGGCACTTTTGCCAGGAATTGAAGAAGGATCCGAATACACTGACAGGTTTGAATGCAAATTATTCTACAGCTATTTTATTCATACAGTCAGTTTGTAACATTATTTAGCACAGCTCTAAACAGTGACTAACTGTCAGCTATTTTATTTTTTTAATCAAACAATTAACAATTAGCCCCATAGCCCTTGCAGGTTAGGGGTCAATTGACCCATGGCCCTTGAGGGTGAAGGGTCTAATTTTTTTTTTAGTATCATCCAACTAGTCAGACAGAATAGGCTGCAATAATAAAGGTAGCAACTGCAAGTTGAATAAATATTCTTTGAGATTGAAAATGAAAGAAACACTGGATATTTTGCTACTAATAGTATTAAAATGCAGAATTTGCATTAGTCCAGTAGTTGGGTGATATTAAAACAGATTACATGTAGCTCTGACCATGTAGGAGGTTGAATAACAAGCCTTTATTTCAATGTTTGATTTTCCAGGCTCAACCTTCATGGTAAATCTTTATAAAAGGTTTTGTTATTTAATGAGATACAGTACCTTATGTTTCAGTTTCCCTTCTCTGATAATGACTGACAGGTATGACATTGTCAGTCCACTTTCATGTGCTGTTTCACTTACAGCTTGTTACAGTGCCCAGTATGTACTCAGCCACACCTTTGGCTATTTGAATCAGAGCATGTTGAAATGAAGGAAATGGCTGTATAACTACTAAAAATAATTTATCGTGCTTTCAGGAACACAGCTTACAGTAAAGCAATAAGGTTTGGCTTCACCATGCAACATCAATAATTTTGATGGCATCAAAAATGGCAGAGGCTGACTAGGGTTGTTTAAAATCCTCAATTTCATTTTGAAATTTCAAAATAAAGCAATGTTCAGAACATGTGAGCTTGGACGTTTTTTTCTAGTAGAAGCTACTGTACATGCACCATGAAGATGGTCTACTCCAGTAACTCGTCAAGTACAAATTTGCTACAATACTAATACACATTTGTGTGATGTTGTGCTCAGGAGGCAATGACTTTGTATGTACTAAGGCGATTGAACATCCAAAATATTACACGGTTCACTGTATGTAATTTTTGTTGTTAAAATATAAATTGACTCATTGTCTCTGCTGTTTTGCTTAGGACTATTTCACTGCTGGGTTCCTTCAGTGAGAACACGGATAAAAATATTTTCTACACGACACTTTGGGGGTGCATTTATTCATCAGCTAGCATTCGCCTGCCAGCTGTCACCTTTATACTGACAAGACTGAACAAGAAAGGTGCTGGAAAACAAAAATACCTCTTAGGAAATGATATCCATGTTTTAGTAAGTATCAATAGTTATTGGTATTTAATTCATCAATTTTGATTTGAATTTGAATTTTGAACTTCTTGTGCCACTTCTTGCACGTGCATTATTTTTGGGCTGTACTGTAATACACATTTGTGCAAAAATACCTCTTAGGAAATGATATCCATGTTTTAGTAAGTATCAATAGTTATTGGTCATGGCCACTCGACTGTGCACGCACTAATTTATTTAATGCAAGCTATACACGAGGCTATTGATTCCGGAAACTACTCTGTACGGATATTTTTTCGCGGACTTCGCTAAGGGATTTGATGTCATAGACCACTCGGTATCACTGGTCTGGATGAACTCAAATCCTTTGATATCAACCAAACTCTATTTTCTGGGTACGCTCCTTTCTGACTAACCGAGTACAATCACCGCGCATCAGTTCATCCGTCATGGAAACAATTCAACGGCAGCGTCCCACAAGGAACTAAACTCGGTTTGATGCTTTTTGCTGTCATGATAAATAAGTTGCTCAGGAACTGGCATATGCGTTCAAAATATGTTGATGACACTACTGCATTTGAGATCATCCCAAGAAATTCTATTAGTATACTAGATTTAATTGTCCGTGAAATCCATGATTATTGTATAGAACACAAAATGAAACTAGGGAGCGGTCATTGACTATTCGGGGGGAGGGCCGGTAAATTTTGGGGGAGGACTGTGTTTTTTTGGGGCCCTCATTTGGGGTGGGCCATAATTTTATGGGCCCACGTTTAGGGGAGGGTTACAATTTCTGGGCGCCTTTCATTAAAACGTTGGGCGATGTTCACAAATGGGTTTTGTGCTATTGAAAAAGTGAAAAAGCTCACACCCAGAACAATTTTATAAACATCTCTTGATTTATTGTTATTTTAAAAAATCAGTAAATTCTGGTATGCTATAAAACTCAATCAGTCTTAAACAATAACGGTATCAAACATATTGTTTTTTCTTTTTCACTAAATGTGACATAGTTTAGTCTTGAAACAGTATGCCAATGTCCAGTGAAGATGTATAAACGATTACTCAATGGGCTCATAGTGAGGAGTGCATTCCATTGTGTTCCAGTAGCGGCCAATGTCTTCTGCACTGCTACTGTCGTATGCTTCTACTGCAGTAAAGACACTTCCCGAATCCTCCTCCTGACATTGTTCAGTTACATCACTATCATCGGCCCCGTCATCGTTATTTCTTCCACTGTCTTTGCTGTCATTGATGCTACTTAGGTTGTCTTGGTCGCTACTTTCCTCGTCGTCACTTGCATTAGAGCTACTCTCACTTTCAGAAAACCCTAACATTGTTCTAAGCTCTGATTTCGCGCTGTCATTTAAAAGTTCGCACTGATCATACATCAAAGCTACCGCCCATTTCTGCACTCTTTTTCCAAGTTCCAAGTGAAATAATTGTCTCGAAGTAACGTTCGTATGGTTTCTCGCGGTGCAACATTCGAATTCTCAAAATTTTTTCACAGGCGAGGGTTACAATTTTTTGGGCTCACATTTTAAAGGGGGCCAAGACTTTTGGGCTGTTAACCTGAGAGGGGCTAAAATTTTTTGGGCTCTAACCTTTGAAATAATACCAACCCTCCCCCTGCCCCCCCAATAGTTAATGACCGCTCCCCTAAATCCAAAAAAAATTCAAAGAAATGTACATAAATTGTATGACGAATTCGGTTACTTCATTGCCACCCACATGTTGGATGTAAAGAGGTAGAACGCATAGGAACGTACAAGCTTCTGGGAGTGATAATTAGCGACGACCTTAAATGGAACGCACATGTTGAATATGGAATTGCCAAAGCAGCAAAGAGATTATATGAAACACGCAGGTGTAATGCCAAAAGACATACCAAAAGTATACCTTTGTAATGTTAGGTCGGTTCTAGACTATGCTGCGCAGGTATGGCAGGATATCCTTGCATACTTGTCTGACGCTATTGAATCTGTACATGGAAGAGCTTGGAGAATAATATTTCCTAACTCTAGCTATCAGCAAGCAGTAGATCTAACTAATCTGTCAACATTAGCAAATCGTAGGGTACTCTTGTGTAAAAAGTTGATGGCTGATATGAGAGATGTGAGCCACCCCATATCTTTCTTGGCTCCCAAAGTCACAACACGAACTATACCATATCAATTAAGATCGGGAAGCACTACAGCTCCAAAGGCTATGAAAAGGACAAAGAGAGCAAATGACTTTTCTACATTTAGATTCGCATGAATGTGGACTAATTATGATCATTTTTATTGTAGTTAGACCTAACTTGTAAACATTATTTGTAAACTACACTGTTAATTCAGTTTTTAACTGCCAGAAGTGCTACTGAATAAACTAGTTTATTTATATTTATATTTATATATTATATTTATATATTATTTTTATTCATATTTATGTATTTTTTTTATTTTGATCTGCCATTGTAGGTATATAATGCATGCAGATAGCTTCTAATATTTCTCCTATTGGCTGCCATACTTATCTTAGATTTCCTGGGCTTTGTAGCCTTTACATACTAAGATTTGTATCACACTTAGCCTGCGTAGCTTGGCGGTTTAAGCAATTTGAACGCGAGCGCACAAAGCGGCAAAGCCGCGAAAACGAGCGGCGAAGCCGTGAGGAAGGCTACACCACATAGTTGTCTCTTTTCCAGGCTCCTCGCGGCTTTGGCGCTCCTTATCTCGGCGTCCCCGCTTCCTAGCGCCCTCAAATATTGCTTAAAACCGCCAAGCTACGCAGGCTATACCACACGCACCATCTGCTGTCCGCAAAAACAGAAACTTAAGACATTTTTATTATTTTACCGTGAGATAGGAAAACGAGCATTCCTACTCAGATTATGTGGTGAAAACTAATGAGCTCAGGACATTCTGCACAATGTAGTCTACATTTATCAGTCACAACGGGAAGTCTCTTTAAGTGCTGTTGCTTCCTCCTGCCATTCTGTTTAGTTCGCCTTAACATAGGAGAGATCAAAATGAGAGTGTCCAAATTCAAATCTCTCAACTTCTCACCACAGGTTCAAGCAGTCAGTTTGGCTCTCAGAGACAGCAGTGTTCTCGTCCAGCGGAGCATGCTTGATTTTCTCCTTGCCTTTCTTCCGGTGGATACAAATTATCTTTTGTCCAATGAAAAGATCACGCTGGTAGCAGCTGCTTTAGAAGTCTTGCTACGAAGAGACATGTCTTTGAACAGACGTCTTTACACATGGCTACTAGGAGCAAACGCAGCCAAGAATGATTCGTCATCGAGGACCGATAGTGTTTGTAGTAGCGATGCGGATCACGAAGGTCCGACGGTGACCTTCTTCAGCTTATATTCGAGGCCGCTTGTAATCGAGGCTGTAAGGAGACTGTTTCATAATCACGAGTCTGTCGACAAAGGAGATGCGAATGGATCTAAGAAAGCACAGCGGTTGGAAGTATTAAAACCGTTTCGATTGCTAATCAGTCTTTTGGACAAACCTGAAATCGGCAGCTCGATCCTGGAAGATGTTTTACTCGATGTTTTCAGGGCATTGTACAGTCAGTGTAAGGTGTTAAAAGAAAATGATGCCACTTTTGAAGAGAGTGATCGACGGGACTCGATCGAGAGTGTGGTTCTTGATAGTGGCGCGGCTGTTGCAGAGTCTGCGAAGACCAAGCTGATAGATGAACTAATTAAAACAGCTAACTTACTCTTCAATGCCTTCGAACCATACTTTATGTGGGAATACATAGCCAAGTTGCTTTCAGAGTGCGATAGACTACCGGCAGCGAGTGAGGAGGTGAATGGAGTTGAAAACTGGGAAGACCACAAGGAGAGTAGATTTGTTGTTACTCCATCTACGACAAATTGTTCCGAAGTGTTTCGTTTAACGGATTTTATTCTGGACGTTGTTACTTTGGTGAGTTGTATCCTCAAGTTTGCAATTTTAATCTTCCCAAACTCAATTATTCTTTCAGATAACTTTGACCTTTTGCTACCCTTATAAAGTATTATTTTGAATTCGTGTTTTCTCTGATTCGAAAGTGATCAGTTTAGTCGAAAAAGACAGACTTGACTTGAGAGAAAAGACTCGGAACGATGTAGCTGTTATTTTATGCGCTCTTCAGTTCCATCTTAACGGTAAGAGGGGTGCTATAAATTCATTTCGTCTTCTCTTTTTGGTTTTCTTCAAAGACTGAATCTTCATTACAGAAGAGTGAACCTTCTTTAAAAGATTACAACTTGGCCGACAAATCACTTCTAAGTCTCCAGTGTTGTTTATACTACGACAGCCAAACTATCTGTTTCAAACGTAAATTGTTGGGTAGTTGTTCTGGAATCTCTAAAAACCATCCTTCACAAATAGAGAGCCGATTATGGCTGCTCCTTATGATATGCTCCAGACTCAGCGAAATTCTACTGTTGGTCTTAAAATTCATCGAGACCGTTAAAAATGTACAGATGACTCGGAACCCTTCAGACACTAATCTTTTATGAAGCTATCTTTTATGACACTAATCTTTTATGAAGCTATTTTCTCCTTTCTATTTTTATTTTAGCTGTAGTTAATGATATAAATAGTGCAAAAATAAAGAATCTTGAATCTTGAATCTTTTATATTTTTTGGGTTCCTCTTATCAAGGAAGCCGATGTAGAGATTCAGACAGAACACTGGCCTGAACTTCTGCGCAAGCTTACAATCGAAATGACAAAACGCTGCGAGACAATGGCTCTAGAAGATGTTAAAGAAGGGATTTGTCTGTGTTCCAGACTTCTTTCTAAGGTGATGCCTTCTATGAAGACCAGAGACAAAGAGAGGAACGATTCAAGATGGGACGCCGAGAATAAAGATAGTAAAAATGAGTTGGAAGGTTCTGCAGAGCATGAGTTGAAAGAGTGGAATATAATAGACTTGAAAGGTGCGGCTAAGGAGGACAACAAAAAGGTCGATCTTGCTCCGGAAAACTCACTGGAAAGTTCTCAGGAGGTATTCGTTGAAGATGCGGCTGAAAGTGAAGATTCTGATGGGAAAGAAGACAAAAAAATACACTCGGTTGTTGACTCGAATGAAAAAGAATGGAATTTAATGGAATTGAATTTATTGGCAGAGCAACGCGAAGGTGGAATTGATTCAGCGGATTATAACGAAGATACTCAAGACGAGCTAGATGAATGGAGCGACTTCCAAGAGGTGGAATCTTCAAGTGAATTGAATGCTGTGAATCCCGCAGATGGACGAGACGAGACGAGTGTCAAGTCTGGAAAAAACATGCCATCAAAGAACTCTGAGCATCTCTTTCAACCTTCTCTCATTCAAGCTTGTGTGAAATATTTCCAGAATTTTTTCGCCAAGTTTGTTGTGGAGAGAGTGATAAAACACGTCAACTCGCTTCGTGTTAGTAACGAAAGTACTCCCGGAATGATGAGCAAAGAATGTTACACGGCTTTGCGGGCTAGTGGGATCGTCAGCGATGCAATGTGGAAACAAATCGAAAAAGCGTGTAATACAACAAGGAATGAACTTGTCGAGGACGCCTGTAAGACGCAAACAAATCTGAAGGCGAGAAGAAATGTTACTGCGCCGACCGCGCTCGTTGCTTCGTTCAGGTCAGGGCAATCGACCAAGAACTGCGCGGAGGCGTTTGCAGCAGCCTGTAAACTGTTGCTGAAATTGTCCTGCTTTCCAGTCTGGGGTGGCAAGGATTCGGAACAACAGAGAACAACAACTGATAACAAAGAAGGTAATTCTTGGGCTCAAAAGACTAATTCTCTTTACTTACGGATTGGTTTACATAGAATGTTACGTTAGTTTAGAGAATGTGGATCAAGGCAGTATTTCTGTACACTGCTTTTAGATGTACGAGAACATATAGTTCTTATTAGGGAAGCAGGAGCTCTGTATGGGAGAATCTTGACGGAGGTAGTGAGTACAGACTGAACGCAGGGAGGTCTGACACACGGCCGAGGTCCAAAACTCCCCCTTGCAGACGGACAAAGCTCGGTGAATAAGACGTCAATTATAGGGCAAACAAGAGAAATTTAATTCGTTTAATGTAACTGGTAACTTGTACTAGCTGATATTTTTGTTGCCAACGGGAATGAGCTGAACTAAACGTTTCTTCTCCTCAGCCTTTTTAGTACTTTGATAAATAAGTATTTTTAGAAGAAATCGGTCTAGATGGTAAAATGTAGACCGCGGTCAATTAAGCCAATCGAATACGTGAATCAGTCGGTAGTTCCCAGTCCTTGTAAGACACAGCCGTATAATAATAAGAACTTAATGACCGGCACTAAGGGAAACAGTAAGTTTTGCTTCCCCGAGACCCTTAATGTTCCTTGAGGCGCGGCCGAGGGGAATATTGAGGTCCTATTTCCCGCGGCGTCAATCATTAGTGTTTTGTTATACTTCCGGCCGAAAGAAAAAAAAAGCGGAAAAATAGTTTACTTGACGTATTCCCGGCTGGAACTCAAATTTGCCGCGGTTTCAAGTAACACGACCTGATCACGTGCGAGTCAAAAGTTGTTTCCCTGGGGAGTAAGTGAGTTTTGACACATGACACGTTCTCCTCCAATCGGAAAACGCGTTTGAGTTGGGAGGTATAACATGTTTTTGACTTCAAGTCTAGAGTTCATAACGTGTAAGACCATGTAGGCTTGAAAATGTTTGTATGGTAACAACGAGATGATTACACTTAGTCACTCTGAGATAACTTGATGCTGACAATGACGATTCGAGCTTTGCAGTTTTTTCAAAGTATGCTTTGCTACATTAATACTTAGAATTACTTTTTACTCAAATGTTTGGCTTCGAGTGTTCTTAGTATGTTCATAATGGTCCTTGATTTGGTTTGCCTCAAATGGTGACTTCAATGTGCTGTAACTTGACTTATAAGTAAATGTTCTCTTTCCGGTCAAGTCTCCAAGGTGTCGTATCTCCCAGATTGGCTGCAGTCATTAATCATGTGCTGTTTCGAAGTCAGCGAGTTTGATATCCAGAGTTCAGCAGTGGGTACACTGCTCGACTTGATCAACCTGACGCTATCTGTGAATGCTGGACACGCCCATGGACCCAGGCCTCCAGCGCCCGTGGTGGTTATCCCAATGATTTCCAAACAGTCTTTGGGGGTGATTGAAAAGTCGGATTTGTACGAGGTAGTAAATAGTTCAGAAATTGTTTGTTTGAAATGTTTGTAAACAATACGTAACAATGTGCTACATCATCAGAGTTGCGGTCAGGGAAAAGTCACGGAAAATCCCCCTCCAGGGTCAGTGAAAATAGGCCTTTAGCAACAAACGATCACATGCCATGCTGGAGGGCAAGCTCGTTATTATTCCCGCACTGGGACATTAAAACAAAGGCCAGTCACGCTTGACTGGTTGACGTCTCTTTGTTTTAACGTTCTAGTGCGGGAATAGTAATGAACTTGCCCTCCCGCATGGCGGATTTTGTACCATGTGATCGTTTGTTGCAAAAGGCCTATTGCTTTACAGTCAGTGAAAAGTCTGGGGTTTTTTGTTGTTCCGGTGGGTGGCAACCCTGATCATTAACTCATGATATATTGTAGTCTGGTTTTCAAGCTGTGTTGTTCTGCGTTTTACTCGTGATTGGAATATCAACTGTCCCAACAAGCGAGTCAAAACCAGCATAACTTAAAACTAAAAAAGTTTTAGCCCACACCAAAATGTCTATTTAACAATGAGACTACGAGCAGATAGTCAACGAGGCGCAGCCGAGATGACTATCGCTCGAAGAAAATGAGGGCGAGTAGTTTAATTGTTTTAGTATAAATTTGCCGTAGTCTCATTGCATAAAAAGAAAAAAATGTCAAGTAACGCGTAGAAAAGAACTGTTTTATTATGTTACGTCAGGTTCAAACGTGATTGCCAATGTGCACTGATGCGTAACTGTTTTCTATCAGCAGATAGAATACGGTAATATAGCCAATCAAATTCACGGATTCACAATAGACTACGGTAAATTTATACTAAAATAAGATATCTGGAGTTTTGATTTGCGGTCAGGGTAAGATAACCTAGTGGCATTTCTTTAGTCGCACTGTTATAGGCTAAATATACATCTAAATCGACTCAGAATATTCCCTCTAACTTGTAAACTCTTTTTCTTCCTAAATACCAGGTGATAGCCGAAAGTTTGTGGGGTCACCTTAAGGTAGACACTACCCAGTTCCATCAAAGAATAGTTGAACTGTTTTTACAGCTTCACAATTTGACTCCGTCTCCATCTCTTTGCGCAAATGTCATAGGAAATTCACTGGTAGATATCAGCAAGGTAAATGACAAACCTTACAATGTAGCTGTCTCATGGTGTTGCCATATACGCTAAACTTGAATTAAAAGCGTCGTATTACGTCAAATTCGACTTTTTTTTATTTCAGTTGCCCACCGACGTGAACCAAAGGCTTCAAACTTTAGTTTTTCTCCTTATTTGAACAACAATTTTTAACACAATATTTAGTCCATTGCTTTTCTTTATAGCGAAATCTTTGTTGACATCGTTGTTATCAGATTTGCGTTATTTTGCTAGATTGGAATCGATCCCAGACATTTAAAGAGCTCTTGAGACCTTCGGGTGCGATTTTTTGGAGGACATTGCAAATGTCCAGGTGGCAAAAGCGTCAATGATTCATGGATCCGTAGCAATCAGTTTTGAGTTTTTGAATCTGCGTTACACAAAATATATTTACAGCACTGTAATGGGTTCTGCTCAGATTTGTTTGGACCCGTCATCGTGGTGCCATACTCTTTCAATGTTGATTTTTTTTGTAGCTCGTGCTGCGAACGTTAATGGGGCAAATTTTGCAGTATTCTTAGAAGAGATTCTCCTATTTTTGTCATTCTAATCTTTTGTGGGGGCTTCACTATCTTATCATTTCAGGAGCTGTCTCTACAGGGCCATTGGAAATTTGCTGTGTTCTGGCATGTTGCCAGGAATGTTGTTATCCAGGATTCTGGCAGGTCATCAAGACTTGGGAATTCCGAACACTCGACAGGTACTAAACCTGCAATATTGTGCCAATGTTCCGTGCTCTTAAATTCTCTATCTTGATATCTTTGTGGGGGCCGCGCTTAACCACAACTATGACGTCGACAGAAACAACGAATTTCTATTAAAAGTTTTAAGCCTGGTTTGTTACCACGACATAAGCACAGGCATAAGTATAGCGGTAGTAGTGACGCCCGCAACACAAGTTTAAGCTCAAGCAGAACAATTTTGGTTGTTGTTCTTGTTCTTATGCATATATTTGCATAAGTCCAGTGCGAATGCACTGCTGTAAGCATAAGCTTCAGTCCGCCATCTCCTTTTACTACAACGAGCAGGTATGGAACCGATCCATTCTGTGCATGCCTACGCCCTTGTGCTATGGGCGTTCTCTGCCTACCGTTATGCTTGTGCCTGTGTCATCATTGGTGAAAACCAGACTTTGTAGAAGCCGTTCAGTTTGTCAACATATCGGAGTCAGATCATTTAGTAGAAAGTTAAGTGGCACGAAAAATTCTCCGTCGTTGTTCATCTGCAAACACGCAAAATCAGACCTCCAACAAAAGTATCTTGTTCAGTAAACACAGATGTAAAGCATATTTTAATCCTCTTTAAACTTTAATTCATTTGGGGAGGTTATCGTTTTCGTTAACAGTTTTTTTTTTATCTTCGGATCAACTTTACTCACGTTTCATGTTGATTTATCTTAGGGCACTGTTTATTATGCTCGATAGCCTCCAAAATGAAGAACCAGAAATAAGGTAAGTCATAGTGAGATTTAAATAATTTTAGCTGTGTAGTTTGAACACTTCTATACCATTCGTTATTGAGTATGCAAAGCTAATAGCTATTGAAGCGATGAGGTCATTGTTGGAATAAATCCTAAGGTATGGTACTGGTGTAACGGCCTGTGATATATTACGAATTTCCCCCCCCCCCCCCCTCCCCCATGAACATAAAGCAAAGAAAACGCGAATAAAAGAGAAATCCTTATGTTTTTTTTCTCTTCTCAGTGTTTTAACTCAACACTGGCTCGCCCATGCTCTGCAGCACGGAGACCTTGGGCGAATTATCGATCCACTTCTTTTACTGTTACTTCACCCAGTCACAGCACGGGTTTCAATCCACTATTTGTACTCCGTGTTCGGCTCCAAAATAGCCAGGAAAATGTCTAATGCACAAGAACCCGACAGGAAAACATCAAACGACGTCAAAGTTCATCCGAAGACAGAAATCGGGACCGCGACTTCAGGTAAACAAAAGAACGAAAAGGTGAAGCGAAAACCGGGATTTGCTTCGGAGAACACTCGGGAATCGGACGATAGTAAAACCACTAGTCCGAGTGGGCCGAGTGAAGCTGAACATTCGACGGATACGGACGGAGATGGAGCTGAGGCAGACGACGAAAATGAAGAAAACGAACCGAAAAAAGGTACGATATGCTAACCTTGTTTTTTAAGGGTTTTTTAATTTCTGTTTTTCAGTTGTTTATTTTCGTTATCACAAACTTGGTTTGCACGGACAGGTTTGTACTTACACAGAAACCTTAAGCATCCTGACATCTTTCCCACCTTCACGAAAAAATACTTTAAACTGATTGTAAGAAATAGTACAACACAAAAACAGATCTGAAATCTGGCGCGCGCATGCTACTTTGTTAAAAAAGAATATAACGTTCATGAGGAGAGTTAAAAAGATTTTTGTAGTTTACTGCACTACCTGGGTGAAGAAAGATTAAAAATGTCAATTTGAAGGAAAGGTTTGTCGGACACAAACTTTAGACGATCGCTGAGAATTTTTATTATTTTCACTTTCTAGGAAAGGAGAAAGACGACCTACCAAACCAAACCCCACAGTCCCCTCCCCCACGCAAATCGCTTGTCCACCCGCTGGACCAACACAAACTTCTGTACATCTTACATTACGACTCTCAGCTGACCTTGTACGCCTTCAGCACGCTGCAGACAATACTGATGCGCGCGCCTCACCAGTTCGTGTGCGCGTCATCCACGACAAGCATCAGTTCATCGAACACACCGCACCAGGAGAAGATCAAGGAGCTGTTGATCAGACACCGACGGTCCCTACTGGGGAAAGGATTTTACGGTGCTTTGTACGACAGCCCTGTTTCGCCGACAGGTAGGTTGGAATGGTCGGAGGACTTAAAGTACATCTCTTTAAGTACTTCATGTAGGCTGAACGGTGAGAGACCAAGCAGCGTTTCAAAGGGAGCCGTGAAGTAGTTTTATGTGTTTTTTTTATTCCGCTTTCTTTTACTGAAATTGGCGCCACACATCAAGAGAAATGTAATTATACTCGACTGAAAAATGTTTTCTCCTGGATAGTGTTTTGAAAAATTAATTTGACCAAAATTAGTCTTTAGCGTCCCGTTTTGCCAAATTCGAAAAACCCAGGAAGCCAGTCAGGATTGTTCTTTAAGCTGTGGAACAGTTTGCCGCATGAAAAACGATGTGATGACACTTGGTTCGTTTTCAGGACCTGCACACAGCGCACGACTCTTTGGGGGCCCTTTGATCTACCTGAAGCCCAGCACCAGCAAGTATCTTGAAGTGCTTATCTCTGTGAGTCTGTACTTCATTAGAAGCGAGTATTCTAGTCATCTACATGTGCAGCCTGAAGACATAGACGGCAATGTTCAGGTACAGATGGCGAGCACAGAGCTTCTGCTTGGTGTTATGTGGCAACTGGTTGAGGTCGTGAAGGAGAGTGGTGCTGGATTTGGGACATACATCAGTGACATGTTCTCTCGTTGTAAAGTTCAAAAGGCATTGCTTCATTGTCTTCTTTCGACGTTGTACGAGCGAACCGGAGTGAGAACGTCTAGCAAGTCTTCTTCACCAACTTTTGACTCCAGTCAAATGCACGTCAGCTCGGAAATAAGCCAATCACAGGCGCGAGCGTTTCAGGTCAAGCTAGTCAAGCTTGTTCAGTCGGTGTTCATTTTAGAATCATACATTCACTCCGCTGTAGCCATCTCCCAAGAGACTGCAGCCAGCCACGGCACGCCGCCTCCGAGCAAACCCGAAAGTCCCGCAAAGGTCTCCGGTGATACGAAAGTTACGCAGTCTGCTCACCGCTACATCCCCGGGAAGCCATTAGCGGAGCAGGGCATGTTGTTGTCAGCGGTTCTCCATGGGCTCAGGCATGATGAGCCCGATATGCATTATGAGTGGTTGCAGTTCGTGATCACGTGCTTGTCACACATGGCAATGCAGCTGCGCACGTGGGTAGTGCCTGTGGCTGAGCATTTGTGTCGGATTCTGGAACGACTGACGACTGTGTACATCAAAGATAAGGACACAAGGTCTGCCAGGATGGGCAGTAGTGATGAGTTTGGCACAAGGTAAAAAGGGATCTCTAAACTACATTAACAGTTAGTGTTTAATCATAAACTTAGTCAAAGGTTTCGTTTGTCGTTTGGCTTTCTTGGTGGACTTATTTTTTATGAGAGAAGGGGGGCTGGGGGAGATGGACGAGTGGCTATAATAGATCGCTGGGCGGGTTGGCAGTATTACGGAGTAGAGGGTGATTTTATATGTTATGGATGGATGGATGTACATGTATGACAGAAAAGTTCTTCTTTCAGACTATGTTCTGTGGTGCTAACAAGACTTTTTTCACAAACAGACGAACTGAATCTGATGCTTCCAATGTCCCCCCAGACTACATGGTCACACTGTTAGAAAGCTTGGCATCAATATGTCACTACTGCTTGCGTGACAACACGACACCTCAGTCCCCAGCCCTCTCTCTGAAGCCTCGGATCGGTCGGTCCAACTCCTCACCCGCTGTGGCTGTGAATAGCGACTTAATCCAATCCAGTAGTAGCTCTGTCTTCACCAATCTCCTGCACGCGTTTTCCGTGCAGTCCGCGCCGATCAGTGATGTTCCGAGCGTGGAAGTACCAAAGCACATTTTGGACGCGCGGGAAGGATTACTGAGCGTTTTGCCCAAAATATTGTCTTCGTTGTTTACGGTTTGGAGCACTTGGAGCTCACAAAGAGCTGATTCGACCGGCCAGCGGCTACCATCTGAATGTCCGCTCAATTTGATGGGCAGTCCAAAGGTAGGCATAACCACTTTAGCTCTGGATGAAAGGTTTTTAGTTGACTAACCTCGTGGTTACCAATGTGCAACAATAAGGGGAAATAGTTAGTTTTGTTCGCCTCGGGAAACATTGAGAGAAAACTCCCAGTTCCCTTGGGGTCAATCATAGAGTGTCTTGTTATACCTCCCAACTCAAAAATAAAACAAACTGCGAAAAAATATTTACTTGACGGTTTCTAGCACCCTAATCTTGAGTGGTGTAACGTGCACGACATGATCACATGTAAGTCGAAAGGTTAAGTGTTGTTTCGCTAGGGAGTTAGTGAGTTTTGACTCATGACACGTGACATGTTCTCCTCCAATCGAAATGAAAGAAACATTTTTTCGATGTATTATCGTCCTTCTTTTTCAGGCTGTACAACAACAGATTCTTCAGCTGCTGACCCCAATCACCATGAATCACACCATTGTATTCCTGGCCTCGCTGGCTGACGTTTGGTATCAACGACGGAGGCGAGAGGGATCTGGGATCAAGGCAACAAGAGGAATTCCATTAGCTTCTGAAGAACAGATTATTGTTGTAGACATTGTGTACGCTATCAAGGTAGGAATATCTTTGAAAAGAATTTTTTTTCCTATCGCAAGCTTACTAATTTTCAAAGCACGAGTCTTGAAGAATACCTTAAGCTTCTGTTCACTAAATATTGAAAACCTGACAGTTCCTCAGTGATCAAAAGACTGCTTACCATATTTCACTTAAGGGGTCACACACTCGAGACTCATTCAGAGGTTTAAAAGTAAACTTTAATAACATCTCCTTGTACAGCATTAAACAGTGCCACATAAAAGCAACGCCTAGTAGCTTTCATGTGAATGGCCACATCAACTGACTTAAAAGTTAGAGTCGCATTATGCAGTAAACATGTAATAAACAGTCCCGTGTGAAAGTACCTCTCAGTAGCTTTCATGGTCACTCACTAGGATTTTATCCATGGACTTAAAAGTAAAATTCAATTTGTACAGCATAATTAACAGTACCGCATGAAACTACTGCTCATGTCCAGTAGCTTTGATTTGAATGGTCACACACCAGAGTTTTATCCACAGACTTAAAAGTAAAAATCAATTTGTACAGCATAATAAACAGTACTCCAGGAAGCACTGCTCAATAGCGTTCACTAGGGGTTCATCCAAAGACTGAAAAATAAGCGTCGCATTGTACTGCAAACAGGTTAGTCAGAGCTCTGCCTTATAGCTTTCATTTGAATAGTAGTTGAAAGGTAGCTTTCGTTACAGTACTTATGGACAATTTGTTGCTGTAACAAGAGTTACTTCCCAGACACTAATTGCAATTATTCTAGATCACCCTTAGCCTTCACGGTTAACTTATAACTTGTCCTTGTTCGCAGGCTTTATCAGTAGAAGACATGATAGACAACGTTAAACAGATCCTGCGTCAAGTTGTCATGAGCAAAGACAAGACCACGCCCACTCAGTCAGGGCTGGAAGTCAACATACTGCAGTTTCTGTACGAGTATTTACTCAAGGCATCGGAAAACCAGTTGATTGTTGTGCGATCCTCTCTGTTATCTCTCATGAAGGAAGGGCTTCAGCTCAACTTTCCTCCAGCTCTGTTCTTGTTATTGGTTATTTTGCGGTCATACGTGCAGAACATCCCGTTACAAGAGGACAAGAAAGTGCGAAAGGAGTTACAGGTGACATGTTTTTATTTTGTCTTACTGTGGAGTAAATAGAGAGGCGAATTCACCCTACTTAGGAGATTCTGATACATACAAGTTTGATTTTGTTAAAATTGAAGCAATATGTAGATTTTGAAACGGAGTTAAAAAGGCAACAAAAACTGAAAAACTCATCAAGTGCAGTCAAGTACGACTAGAAGAAAAGCGCAGTCTGTACGAGATATGTGCAGTGGTGACTGCAACGGCGACTGCGTTGCGATATATGAAGATTTATGAAGTATGTTTTTTCGATGTACTAAAGGAGTAGCTTCCAAAGGTAGAAAAACACCAGCTAGATAAATTTATCAGATGGAACGAGGATGAATAACTCGTGGCATGATCCCCAAAGGTAATAAACAACAAGCTTGAAATGCTTGGGTTTGAGCCCAGGACCCCAGGACTGCTGGGGGAGCAGGGATGGCGCAGTGGTGAGAGCGCTCGCCTCCCACCAATGTGTCCCGGGTTCGATTACCGGACCCGGCGTGATATGTGGGTTGAGTTAGTTGTTGGTTCTCTGCTCTGCTCTGAGACGGTTTTCTCCGGGTACTCTGGTTTTCCCCTCTCCAACATTTTCAAATTCCAGTTCGCTCTTGGAATGCACCGACATTTCTTAACGAGTTCTTGTGAATTCCTTGGTGCTCCTTGGGTAAGCAAGTTACATTTACATTTTTCTTTGGCGGGCGGGGGGATGTCAAGTACACTTGCCATTAGGTATCGCGTCTGCCTCATTATTACATTTCTATCACATGTCGCATAGAAATGGATAGTGAATTATACTAGAACAATGAAGCTTTTTTCTATTGGGATCGCAACCGGTTTGGGTTGATTGACGTTTCTCAACAGAACACTTTTCCATAGTTAATAGAGGCTGATGGTTGTGAAACTTGTCAAAGTTCTTTGTTGTATGTTTTTGTTCTGTTTTTTGGCCTTGTCCCTGCACAAAACACAATAGTTGTTTACTACTCACCGAGGAACTTACCAAAAGAAACGTTTTAGTTACGCAACTCATAGCACAAGACAAAAGATTTTGCACGGTCTTGGACCCTCGAACGTAAATCTTGTCATCTTTGTTTGCTCATTTGATGTTTGCAGGGTGTCATAACCATTCCTCTTTATTGACTATGACTTTTCCAACCGTTTTCGATTAAAACGCGGTAACTTCTGGGAATAGTCGTGACGCGAACTACAATTACGTCACCTAATCACGGAAATGCTTGTTCAACCTGGTTTCAAGCTGGTTAATCGACCAAATCAATCGAAAACAGTTTTTTTTCCCCAAACCCCAACCAAACTAAACAACCAGAAGCGGTTGATCCCAATAGAACACGACCTAATTGTTCTAGTATAAATCTACTAGTCGTCCAAAACTTTATCTAAATCTCTTCACAGACACTTCCAAAACGCCAAGAAGTGGCCGTCATTTACAAGGGCACACTGCTACTCACTATCGACCACAGAATAGATAGTGAGTAGCGTAGCGAATCAGACTGAGAACGACATTCGTGATAGGATGCTAGTGGATTTATAAAACTCGATAGAAAGATTAATGCAAAGACAATTCTTAAAGTATCGTATTTGTGAAATTAACAGGACATTACACAGCGCCTAGTGGAGGCGTGTAACACCGTGGCGGGCTCATCACTGGAAAACGCCGCGTGGTTCAGACGAACACTGGCTGTCATCCCACAACAGGGTGTCGCATCCGACCAATCAAGTAACGTCGAATCCGAAATCTCGGAGGCCGAGCCTGTGGTACCACCTCCTCCTGTACCCAGCGGTAATACCAGCAATACAAGCAGTTATAGTACCCAGGCTCTCTTCGTGTTGGCAGAAGTGCTCGCCCCAGTCCTAGATATGGTGTTTGGAAGCGATGAGAAGGAGCGAATGACGAGTTTTCTAACGACTGTTATGTACAATGTAACACCGTTTCTCAAGAATCACAGGTAAAGTATCTTTGCCCTTCCAAATATAATAATGTGATGTCTTTTTTTGCGTTGTCCACCCACTTAATTAGTGATCCTTATTCACGATCGCCACCATATTGGTTTTCATATATTTTGATACAAATTGAGATGGTATTTTTTTTTAGTGGGGTTAGGGATGGCAAACAAGGCAACATCGGAGTTTTCGCGTTACGCCTACTTTGTGTTCCAGGTTTAATTTTGTCTTGCCCCCGACTCCACTACTGCATTACTTAGCTTTAAATGTAGACGACGATTGAAATCAAGTCACATTCCAATCGAGTCAAAGTTTTTAATCACATCCTTGTCCAAGTCAATTCTAAACGTCCTTTGAGTCGGCTGAGAACGTAGGTACACAAAAGAAAACAAATTGGAGTTGCCAACTTGAATAACAATGATTTTGTAAACGCGTTGGTTAAAACGCACCAACGCGTTGTCTTCTTTTTCTTCAACGAGTTTGAGACGCGTTTGATTGTTCGCTTTTCTCCGAGCGGTACTGTAAGATTGGTACCCTGATGGTTCGAATGTCAAATTTGGAGACCGTTATGACGGCTATTTTGAGTACAGTATGTTTATGTTTTGTTTTTGCTGTTTATTTCAGCCCACACAACGTGCTGAGCTTCCGTGCCTGCTGCAACCTGCTGGCTTCCTTAAGTGGGTACCAGTACACCCGCCGTGCTTGGAAGAAAGAGGTCATGGAGCTGTTACTGGATCCGAATTTCTTTCAAATGGACATCTCATGCATCGGAAGTTGGCGGACAATTATCGATAACTTGATGACACAAGACAACACGTCATTCAAAGAACTGATGACGCGTGTGGCTGGCTTGAGTCAGAGTGCTTCTATTAACATCTTTGCCAACAGAGAACAGGTACATTGCCTTCTATGCCTTTTTAACTCATTTTGTTTTGGTTCTTTGTCTTTTGCCGTTTAATTTGTGGTTTAACGCTTTTTTTGTTGTTGTTGTTATTTGTTTTGTAGGAAATGGATCAACGCGCTCAACTTCTCAAGAAACTGTCATTCACAATTTTCTGTAGCGAGGTTGACCAGTACCAGTACGCTCTGCCAGAAATACAGGAGCGCCTTGCCGAGAGCCTGAGGCTGCCCCAGTCTCCAGTCGTCCACGAACAAATCTTCCTGTTCTTTCGAGTGTTGATATTGCGCATGTCTGCGCAGCACTTAACCCCATTGTGGCCGACGATCGTGTCGGAAGTTGTGCATGTGTTGCTTCAAATGGAGAGCGATCTAAGCACTGAAGGCAAATCACATAAGCAGAGGATGGCCATATCCGAGTTATTGCTTGGTTCGAACGGCTATGTGAACTACAGTCAGGAAAAATGGCTAGGTCTCTACCTAGCGGTCTGTAAACTTCTTGACCTCTCTCAGGCTTTGCCAAGCGGTTATCTGTCGCAGTTCCAACTCTATCGTTGGGCGTTTGAGGGCGAAGCGTACAACATGACAGCTGGAGAGGAAAAAGTTCCCGTTTTTAAGCCTCACATTGCTCGCTTAGAAAAATTGCTTGCGAGGAAAAGGAGAGATCACGGTGATATTGAAGAACTGCAGCGCGTATCTGGACAACCTTTACTGACCATGTATCACATTAAGTCCTTAGATCAACTGCTTCCATTTTTTCAGTGTTTGTCGAGAAACAGGTTTGAGAACTGCGGCGAGTCTCGGGACAAAAACAACAAGTCTAAGAGCCCACAGGGCAAAGACCTGTTGGAACGAGTCGTGGAAAGAGATTTTCTTGAACCTCTTGTCGTTGACTAAACTAAACTCTGCCAAGGAAGACGCCCTGCAAACTCAAAAACATAGCTACATCGCATGGACGTATATTGTCCACAATACTGTCTTAAAGGAAGAAAGTTTGCTTGTAGCTTGTGTTTATGTTACAGATGGAAGGGTTTGTTACATTTTATTACTAAATTGAGACTTATATCTAGTGTGTTATGTAAAGATCAGATCACCGAGTGGTGTTATCTTTTATATTGCTTGGTTTGATACATTACGCGGCATTCCTGCTTCACAACATTTGTAATGCTGTAAAAACTTAGGGTTATTCTCAATTTGCAAGAGTGATGCTATTTAATCATCACTGCTGGGAAGTCGCCGTTTGAAACCTTGTGAACAACAAGTAATGTATAATGTATTGAGACATCATGTTCTGGAAACATAATAACGATTATTATTCATTCAAAATACTTCCCCGTTTCTGATTGGTTAAAACCACACCCATAATTCAACGTATTACCAAATATTGAACCAATGACGCCAAAAGTGCAGCCCGCTGCAAATTATTGAACCGTTGACCGAGAAAACCTGGGGACGAGGTTGTGTTGTATTTGGTGAGCACAAAAACAAAGAGCAAAATGGCGAAACGTTTTAATGAATAATAATGAAATGAAACTTTTTGAATGAGTAATAAAGCAATTATTGAATTCGACTTTCGTAGGATGTGAAGAATTCTGCAGATCTCAGAGGGTGTTATCCACCTCGGCCTTCGGCCTCTGTGGATAACACCCTCCTTGATCTGCAGAATTCTTCATATCCTACTCAGCCTCATTCAATAATTGCTAAATATAGTCTTTAAGGTTAAAAGCAAAAAAATGTGGTAAAAAAATTGTTTTAAAAATAGTCGTTCTTTTTTCATACATTTAGGTGAATATTTTTTTCCCGAGCAACTGTTCAAATTTATTTAAGTATAGGAGTAAAGATTGAAATATAAAAGCGAGTATTTAATTTAAGTGGGTCATGCAATTATAGACCATAATAGCTCATCACTCGTTCAAAAGTGTCAGCTAATAGCTTCAATCTGATTCACTTTTTTTCTCAATAGATTAAACGGCAGGTAACCAAATAGCTTCAGTAACATAGTTAGAGTTGCGTACTAGGAAATCTTGAAACTTCTCTAACTTGAAATCGTGTAAACGGGTACCTTTATTTGAAAACAGAATGATAAAATTATTTTAAACGTACCGTTTTTGTATGCGATATGACACTGTATAGAACGCAAAAGATGGGTAATAAAGAACTTGTTAGAGTGGGTTTTCGTTAACTTTATTATAAATCAGAAAAGGAGGCGTTCGTTTCCTCAGTTGAGAACTACGAAACGTAAGGCCTTTTCCTGACTGGGTGTTGGAAGAGAGAGTAGACCACGATTGTGTTACCTAAAAGAGCAACCCAACTAAGACCCCATCCACACTACGTCGCAGAAAATTCTTTCCTAGGTTAGGCCTACCGTCCACACTAATCCGTCACAAAAACGAAGCTGCTGAAAACGCTCTTCAAACAAGAGGAATTTTAATAAGACGACAATGCGATTAAGTATACTGCGAGAAGAGAAGGAAAACATTTTGAAACGGAGCTTTTCGAGAAAACGATGTAACAACGATAATCATGTGATCTTTCCCTGACTGAGTAGAAGCAAACACAATCCAAAATGACCCGCGTGATTGTTGCGTTGCCAATTTTTTTCTGGCGTAGTGTGAACGTAAAACAATTAAGAGAAGAAGCTGCGTATTCAAATTCCTCCGGCGCAGTGCGGACGAAGGAGTCGAGTCACGCTTTCGTGACCTTCACTCTCACAATATGATGACCCAGTAAAGGACAGTGAAGCTGAGACACGATTCTGAATCCGCATTTGTACAAATCTTATGAATTAGCATAAGCGCTATCCGTTTACAGAGCTGGTTATATTGTAGATAAGTACCACTCTTCCAATTGCAACTGGTTGCATTGATATTCATAAATGTTACATTTTCACAAGTGTTACATACGATTTGTCTACATCGAAACGATATGTAATTTTCTGCGATTTAAAAAAAAAACACCTTCAAATCGAGAAAAATTGCAGTAAGGTTGTGTAAGGTCTATAACAAATCCAAACAGCAAATGGCGTCAGAAAAAGACACAATGAGCGACAAAAGTAGTTGGAACACGCTTTTCGATATTTAAGCATTTGTTCTATTTTATTTGGATCTAGCGTTAATACTCTGATACCCCCGGCACCCCAGTTCAATGTTGTGTAGGCGCTGTGGTCTGTGCAGTCGAAGAAATAGAAAAATCAACATTGTTTTGGGAGGAAGGGGGGAAAATGTGGCCAAGACGCTCAAAAACACTTTTGTCGCCCATTGTAGTCTTCATGGTGCTTGTTAGCACTCGTAGTTCGAGATTTTAAGAACTCCAGGCATCGGCTTTAGCAGGCTCTTTTGTTTCAGTACCTCTGCGACTACTTGGCATTCTTTGGAAATGTTTCGGGGAGTCTCCTGACCTCTCCGAGCAGGCATAGCATCCGTGACTTTTCTTGAATTCTCCTCAGCTCCGTTCGTAGACTGAATTCACTCTGTATTTTGGTTAAATGAGACCTAAATTTCACTGAGTGCCCTGGTAAGTCTCTATTCTCATCTGGGAATGCCCGTCAGTCTCTCCATAAGTTTCGAATTCACTCTTGCTCGGTTCAGTGGTGGTCATGCTCACCTGGTTATTTTTCCTGAGGTGAAGAATCTGCGAAAACAAACAAGCACAGCTTTTAAAACTTACGACCAGGAAACTGTCGTATCGAGGCTGAGATCTGGGTACGAAAATAACCATTGTAAACATTCAATAAATGAAGCCAAGAATTTGAGAAATAATATGATTGATATATAAACAATTTCGCCAATATTTAGTTCTGTGTAGTTTTTCATACGTGATTTATTCGGTGAAATGTTTCTCCCAAAGTTATAGAGCTTCGTATGTAGAAGCCATGTTGATGTCTCTCAGGACAGAGAGGCATCCTATAGCAACAAAAACGTCTGTCATTATAATTAGGGTTTTACAATTAAAATGAAATATTAGTACTCTAAAATTCCGACACATTAATGCAACGACTGTTGTCGGCTCTCTTTTGATCTACGTGATAGTTTTCTTGGATCGCCACTTTAATGTCAAGCAACTTAGCTTGGAAATTCAAACATGCAGTATTTACAAAACGTAAAAAAACCCTGTGGAACTGAACGTTTGTAGATTGTCAAGTTCTTAGAGGGCTTTATGTCTGACTAAACTACAAACGCAGAAGAATTGATAATTGTTTTATTACTTTGGATTATGGCTTTACATGATGATCGGCAATTTCTTACCTTTGGAACAAACAGCAAAGAAATCGTAGACGTGGTTCCCACGAGCACGATCGATCTTCCAACCAGCATCTTAAGAGGAGGATATGTAACAACAAACTCAACCACAAGTGCCAAACATGAAAACATAAAAACGTTGTACACAGCTAAGCCGATGTTCTTAGAGTCATTCAGTGAAGGATAATGCACGTTTCTTGTTTCCCAGGCTAGGAACACACCAAAAATCAAGAGAACTCCTTTCAAGCCGCAGATTGACATCACCCATGTCATGTAATAGTTAGAGGTGCATCGATAGATCAGAAGCTCTTGTATGACGTCATCGTCATTATCTTCAACCTGAAAAGGAAAACAAAGTAATGACATTGTAGTAACAAGCTCCGAAAGCGGGCAACATGGATCAAATCGTGTCCTGCGATTGGCTGGATGAGGAAAGGTTTATCTCGCCCGCTCGGGATCGCCCTCTATATTCCGCAAGAATGTCCCTCTTTAGCGGGGAAATATGTCCAGGATTGAACGCTAGTGAGATTCAAATTCGTTATGACAAATATCACAAAGTGTCCTCATTGGTAAAAAGTCACCAAAACAGACACAATTCTGTCAAATATGAAGTATAAAGAAAATGTCAAATAACCCTGCCAAATATGAAGTACTAATTAAACAATACCTGCATTCAATCCTGGACATAAGTGTTAGCGGGAAGAGGCAATCACTTAAGTTTTGGTTTTACTACGGCTTGAGATTAGCTCAAAAGTTAAATTGTTTGTTTGTCTTCTCGTTTTCTCGCCATTTGCAAATATATTTGATTCGTAAATCTTCAGAATAGTCTTAACTGTGACTAATTGATTTTGGTTTGACGACACTTAACTTAGAACCACTCTATGCCTTGTAGTAAAACCATAATGGCAAATTTCCCCTTTGAGACCCGCTTCTATGGAATCCATGATGGTAGCTGTATTCTTCAAAACAAATTTCCAGTCCAAGATAATAAATAAAACCACAATGGAAGTCGTTAATCCGTCACCAACAGGCCTCAAATAATGGTTAAAAGTGTTCTTTAAATAAGGCCTGCTGTCAGCCAATCACAATGAAGTAATATTCTCAGTCATTTAATAAACTAGAAAGCCTCATGCAAACGAGGAGACTGCCATGATTGCTTACCTCTTCATCGATCATCTGAAGATGTACCATTACTGGATCAACGACTGCCCAAGTTGACAAAATGATGACATCTATAAGCCAACCAGCACATAGCCTCAGAAGGAGACTCGCGTTACTTAGCTTACCAAGCTGTGAAGAATGGAAAACATCGACCGTTAAGATGTGACTTAATCCCGTGCTAGCTCATTGATTACTACCAGCTGTTAACTTCAGTTTGTGTAGCATTCCTTAGTATGTGTAGAAGTATCCGCAGTCTATTTTCGGATGGGATTATCTTTCGATGCCCTGAACAATATTCCTGATTGAAGTAGGGTCCTGTAAAAGCACAGTGGTCCCACAGAAGAATACAACTTACAAGAGTTGAAAACAATTTTCATTTCGCATGGCAGCGATAACGAGGAAGATGATGATATTGAAGCTGCGGCTATCCCTGCGGCCTTAGGTTATACTAATGATTACGATGATGATGATGATGACGACGACGACAAGGAGGAGGAGGATCGGAGGAGGGCAACCGTGCATGGAAAGGAAGGAATATTTCTAAGTACTTAGCTCACCTCTCTTTTCATCTGGTTATTTGTGAATATTTTGTATACTCTCCAGGTTTTGACGAAAATGCCACCAAATGCCAAAGTGAAACCAGTCGAGAGAAGCCAGGCATTACTCTAAAGAAAATTAAGAGTGAATGTTCTGTGAGAGAATTTTCAAAGAAATACAAATTTAAAGGGATACTAATAAAATTTACAAACTTTCGCTAAACTGAAATGTTGTAAAACAGAGGCTTTCGATAGCTTTCATTGCAGTCTTCAACGGGTATTCTAGGGGCACTGTTTATCAACTATTACTCAAAAGGTGAAGGGTGTACAGTGAAAACCCGGAGAAATTTTCGTGAAACAAAAGGATTAACTATATGCTAACTGTTCTTACATAACAAACAGATGGATCTTGCTGCGTTGAGGCTGAGCAGCTGTACGCTGATAAAAACACTTCCATGTAACATAGCAGACATCCCACCACAGTTATGTTGTTGAACTTTGGAGATGACATTTTTATAAATCTGAATACAGAAGTAAATAAACATTAGAAGTCATTGTCTGGATTGTAAGAATAGACTGCAGAAAACACTTTTTATTAGCTTATAATGTCGACACGTGTATAGAAAGGTTGTTTGAGGGAAATAACTAACATTCATTATCAGATGAACAGGAATTTGTAGAGGTAAACTGAACTCGCCTTCACATGTAATTCATCTAAAAGGTATAGTTTTAGACCTTAGTAAGTCAGGCTTTGATAGCCGATTGATATACAACTTAACAAATGAATTATTGAAATAGCCTTTTTAAAGATTAATGGAAGCCAAAAATACCAGGTTAAGTTTGGGTCTATTTCATTCCTTAGTCTTATATTCTTAACGTCTGCAGTGTCCCTTATTTTGAAACCATTTTTCAAGTTTATCCAAACTTTTGCTCCATCAGCAAAGTCCTGTTCAAGAAAATATTTTTTTAATGTAACTAAGGACATTTCTATGATCTGGTTTTGTTTACCTGTGCTTGCGATAAACAAAGTTAAGTAGAAGGCAAAACAAGCAAAATAGCATTCCAGCACAAGCCAACACGTAGAAAACTATAGATGTGTCGAGACTTTCTTGATAGATCTTCTGAGTGGTTTTGACACCATCCACCGGTGCGCGGCCTCCTATGGTAGACATGACAGAACACATTTTATTATATGGCTAGCTCCGTGAGCGGGCAAGATGAACCAAATCGCGCGCTGTGATTGGCTACCCGAGCGGGCAAGATGGAGCCATCTTGCCCGCTCGGGACTACCCGCTGCATCCCGAAAGCAAAATTTCACCAAAAGCCATATAATAAATCCTTTATTGACCAAGTTTGTTCGGTCAAGATGGCTGGATATTGGCCTCGTTCTTTTTTTTGCGAGTTTATGGACCTCGACTTCGTCTCGGTCCATAAACACGCAAATATAATTTATTTATAATTTATATCTACTCTCTTTTATTTTAATGTTATACAGGGCCCCCGTTGATACCAGTCCTGTGACTGAAGGGGTTACCCTGTTTAAATATCAATTATTATTATCCAGCCATCTTGACCTCACACTTGGTCAATAACCCATACTTATTACTTATTAACACTGGAAAAACTCGGTCGCCTTCTATTTGCAAGGCATGCAATTACCCAAGCGCAGACAAGGTGCGTAAATCCAGAAATGATTCAAGCGGAATTGTCTTGTCATATGGTATTAGTTTTTTATTCTTAATTTATTATGTTTGTGGAATACCTGTAAATTAGCTGGCGTGCTTTCACAGACCCCGACTTCGGTACCGTCTGTGAAAGCACGCCTTCGTTGTAGCTAAGTGTATTTTCACAATAAACTCTCTATTGTATTGTATCGTATTGTATTGTATTGTGTTGTGTTGTGTTGTGTTGTGTTGTGTTGTGTTGTGTTGTGTTGTGTTGTGTTGTGTTGTGTTGTGTTGTGTTGTGTTGTGTTGTGTTGTGTTGTGTTGTGTTGTGTTGTATTGTATTGTATTGTATGGTAAATGTATATTTGCTACTAATGTTTTGTACTTTTACTCTTTTTAGGCTTTGATCGACCTGTTTAAACGAGGGTTATAAAAACCAACGTCAGCTTCTTATGACGATCAGTTTCTTTTATTGCCTGCAGATAAATTTTAGAGTGGCTGAAGATCTCAGAAAAAATGAAGTAACCCCCTCATTGAAAACGTCAATTTGCTCAGCTACCGAGCTTGTAGCTTCCAGTTTAGCATTATGTTTTTCTTTGCGTAAAGCGTTCGACGTCTCGAGAAGGTCCTATCCTCACATACTAAAAATGTAAACGACCTTTCCTAGCATAAACACCGCGGCCTAACTTACAAATGCCGCCGATTAGATTCATTTGAGTGGTCACACACGGGGCTTCACATAAAAGCGCGTCTCATTAGCTTCCATTTGAATGGTGACACACTAGGGTTGTGTCATAATCATCTACCGACTTAAAGCAAGACCAACATGTACAGCTTAATATAAAATATTGCTAAGTGGCTTTCATTTGAATGATCACACACTGGTCACATGGGCTAAAAAGAGGTAAAACCACCTTTAACGACATAATAAAGATTACATTAGCAATGTTACCTTCCCACTCAAAGCTGTCGTCATGTTGATTTAGTTTCCCGTCCCGAACATCTATCGTAGCAACGACTTTCTTTTTGCCACCTGAAGTAAAACAGACACATACTGGATAAGGAAAATTACACAGTATCTTACGTGACACACTAATCATCTTAGAATCGGAGATCAGTAGTTAATGCTTGAAAGATTATTTGTAAATGTATTGTAACCACCTCCACCGGGGAGTGGTACTCAAATAGAATTCTGGTTAGCTGCACTCATATTTAGAGCCGTTTACTAATTTTGAGGTCCGAATAAGATATCGATTTTTCGCCCAAGTCTGAAAAAGGGTACAAAAAGTTGTAGGTTTTAGTTTAAATAGGGTACAGATTGCAAGCTTCGAGAGTTTATTGTGAAAATACACTTAGCTACAACGAAGGCGTGCTTTCACAGACGGTACCGAAGTCGGGGTCTGTGAAAGCACGCCAGCTAATTTACAGGTATTCCACAAACATAATAAATTAAGAATAAAAAACTAATACCATATGACAAGACAATTCCGCTTGAATCATTTCTGGATTTACGCACCTTGTCTGCGCTTGGGTAATTGCATGCCTTGCAAATAGAAGGCGACCGAGTTTTTCCAGTGTTAATAAGTAATAAGTATGGGTTATTGACCAAGTGTGAGGTCAAGATGGCTGGATAATAATAATTGATATTTAAACAGGGTAACCCCTTCAGTCACAGGACTGGTATCAACGGGGGCCCTGTATAACATTAAAATAAAAGAGAGTAGATATAAATTATAAATAAATTATATTTGCGTGTTTATGGACCGAGACGAAGTCGAGGTCCATAAACTCGCAAAAAAAAGAACGAGGCCAATATCCAGCCATCTTGACCGAACAAACTTGGTCAATAAAGGATTTATTATATGGCTTTTGGTGAAATTTTGCTTTCGGGATGCAGCGGGTAGTCCCGAGCGGGCAAGATGGCTCCATCTTGCCCGCTCGGGTAGCCAATCACAGCGCGCGATTTGGTTCATCTTGCCCGCTCACGGAGCTAGCCATATAATAAAATGTGTTCTGTCATGTCTACCATAGGAGGCCGCGCACCGGTGGATGGTGTCAAAACCACTCAGAAGATCTATCAAGAAAGTCTCGACACATCTATAGTTTTCTACGTGTTGGCTTGTGCTGGAATGCTATTTTGCTTGTTTTGCCTTCTACTTAACTTTGTTTATCGCAAGCACAGGTAAACAAAACCAGATCATAGAAATGTCCTTAGTTACATTAAAAAAATATTTTCTTGAACAGGACTTTGCTGATGGAGCAAAAGTTTGGATAAACTTGAAAAATGGTTTCAAAATAAGGGACACTGCAGACGTTAAGAATATAAGACTAAGGAATGAAATAGACCCAAACTTAACCTGGTATTTTTGGCTTCCATTAATCTTTAAAAAGGCTATTTCAATAATTCATTTGTTAAGTTGTATATCAATCGGCTATCAAAGCCTGACTTACTAAGGTCTAAAACTATACCTTTTAGATGAATTACATGTGAAGGCGAGTTCAGTTTACCTCTACAAATTCCTGTTCATCTGATAATGAATGTTAGTTATTTCCCTCAAACAACCTTTCTATACACGTGTCGACATTATAAGCTAATAAAAAGTGTTTTCTGCAGTCTATTCTTACAATCCAGACAATGACTTCTAATGTTTATTTACTTCTGTATTCAGATTTATAAAAATGTCATCTCCAAAGTTCAACAACATAACTGTGGTGGGATGTCTGCTATGTTACATGGAAGTGTTTTTATCAGCGTACAGCTGCTCAGCCTCAACGCAGCAAGATCCATCTGTTTGTTATGTAAGAACAGTTAGCATATAGTTAATCCTTTTGTTTCACGAAAATTTCTCCGGGTTTTCACTGTACACCCTTCACCTTTTGAGTAATAGTTGATAAACAGTGCCCCTAGAATACCCGTTGAAGACTGCAATGAAAGCTATCGAAAGCCTCTGTTTTACAACATTTCAGTTTAGCGAAAGTTTGTAAATTTTATTAGTATCCCTTTAAATTTGTATTTCTTTGAAAATTCTCTCACAGAACATTCACTCTTAATTTTCTTTAGAGTAATGCCTGGCTTCTCTCGACTGGTTTCACTTTGGCATTTGGTGGCATTTTCGTCAAAACCTGGAGAGTATACAAAATATTCACAAATAACCAGATGAAAAGAGAGGTGAGCTAAGTACTTAGAAATATTCCTTCCTTTCCATGCACGGTTGCCCTCCTCCGATCCTCCTCCTCCTTGTCGTCGTCGTCATCATCATCATCATCGTAATCATTAGTATAACCTAAGGCCGCAGGGATAGCCGCAGCTTCAATATCATCATCTTCCTCGTTATCGCTGCCATGCGAAATGAAAATTGTTTTCAACTCTTGTAAGTTGTATTCTTCTGTGGGACCACTGTGCTTTTACAGGACCCTACTTCAATCAGGAATATTGTTCAGGGCATCGAAAGATAATCCCATCCGAAAATAGACTGCGGATACTTCTACACATACTAAGGAATGCTACACAAACTGAAGTTAACAGCTGGTAGTAATCAATGAGCTAGCACGGGATTAAGTCACATCTTAACGGTCGATGTTTTCCATTCTTCACAGCTTGGTAAGCTAAGTAACGCGAGTCTCCTTCTGAGGCTATGTGCTGGTTGGCTTATAGATGTCATCATTTTGTCAACTTGGGCAGTCGTTGATCCAGTAATGGTACATCTTCAGATGATCGATGAAGAGGTAAGCAATCATGGCAGTCTCCTCGTTTGCATGAGGCTTTCTAGTTTATTAAATGACTGAGAATATTACTTCATTGTGATTGGCTGACAGCAGGCCTTATTTAAAGAACACTTTTAACCATTATTTGAGGCCTGTTGGTGACGGATTAACGACTTCCATTGTGGTTTTATTTATTATCTTGGACTGGAAATTTGTTTTGAAGAATACAGCTACCATCATGGATTCCATAGAAGCGGGTCTCAAAGGGGAAATTTGCCATTATGGTTTTACTACAAGGCATAGAGTGGTTCTAAGTTAAGTGTCGTCAAACCAAAATCAATTAGTCACAGTTAAGACTATTCTGAAGATTTACGAATCAAATATATTTGCAAATGGCGAGAAAACGAGAAGACAAACAAACAATTTAACTTTTGAGCTAATCTCAAGCCGTAGTAAAACCAAAACTTAAGTGATTGCCTCTTCCCGCTAACACTTATGTCCAGGATTGAATGCAGGTATTGTTTAATTAGTACTTCATATTTGGCAGGGTTATTTGACATTTTCTTTATACTTCATATTTGACAGAATTGTGTCTGTTTTGGTGACTTTTTACCAATGAGGACACTTTGTGATATTTGTCATAACGAATTTGAATCTCACTAGCGTTCAATCCTGGACATATTTCCCCGCTAAAGAGGGACATTCTTGCGGAATATAGAGGGCGATCCCGAGCGGGCGAGATAAACCTTTCCTCATCCAGCCAATCGCAGGACACGATTTGATCCATGTTGCCCGCTTTCGGAGCTTGTTACTACAATGTCATTACTTTGTTTTCCTTTTCAGGTTGAAGATAATGACGATGACGTCATACAAGAGCTTCTGATCTATCGATGCACCTCTAACTATTACATGACATGGGTGATGTCAATCTGCGGCTTGAAAGGAGTTCTCTTGATTTTTGGTGTGTTCCTAGCCTGGGAAACAAGAAACGTGCATTATCCTTCACTGAATGACTCTAAGAACATCGGCTTAGCTGTGTACAACGTTTTTATGTTTTCATGTTTGGCACTTGTGGTTGAGTTTGTTGTTACATATCCTCCTCTTAAGATGCTGGTTGGAAGATCGATCGTGCTCGTGGGAACCACGTCTACGATTTCTTTGCTGTTTGTTCCAAAGGTAAGAAATTGCCGATCATCATGTAAAGCCATAATCCAAAGTAATAAAACAATTATCAATTCTTCTGCGTTTGTAGTTTAGTCAGACATAAAGCCCTCTAAGAACTTGACAATCTACAAACGTTCAGTTCCACAGGGTTTTTTTACGTTTTGTAAATACTGCATGTTTGAATTTCCAAGCTAAGTTGCTTGACATTAAAGTGGCGATCCAAGAAAACTATCACGTAGATCAAAAGAGAGCCGACAACAGTCGTTGCATTAATGTGTCGGAATTTTAGAGTACTAATATTTCATTTTAATTGTAAAACCCTAATTATAATGACAGACGTTTTTGTTGCTATAGGATGCCTCTCTGTCCTGAGAGACATCAACATGGCTTCTACATACGAAGCTCTATAACTTTGGGAGAAACATTTCACCGAATAAATCACGTATGAAAAACTACACAGAACTAAATATTGGCGAAATTGTTTATATATCAATCATATTATTTCTCAAATTCTTGGCTTCATTTATTGAATGTTTACAATGGTTATTTTCGTACCCAGATCTCAGCCTCGATACGACAGTTTCCTGGTCGTAAGTTTTAAAAGCTGTGCTTGTTTGTTTTCGCAGATTCTTCACCTCAGGAAAAATAACCAGGTGAGCATGACCACCACTGAACCGAGCAAGAGTGAATTCGAAACTTATGGAGAGACTGACGGGCATTCCCAGATGAGAATAGAGACTTACCAGGGCACTCAGTGAAATTTAGGTCTCATTTAACCAAAATACAGAGTGAATTCAGTCTACGAACGGAGCTGAGGAGAATTCAAGAAAAGTCACGGATGCTATGCCTGCTCGGAGAGGTCAGGAGACTCCCCGAAACATTTCCAAAGAATGCCAAGTAGTCGCAGAGGTACTGAAACAAAAGAGCCTGCTAAAGCCGATGCCTGGAGTTCTTAAAATCTCGAACTACGAGTGCTAACAAGCACCATGAAGACTACAATGGGCGACAAAAGTGTTTTTGAGCGTCTTGGCCACATTTTCCCCCCTTCCTCCCAAAACAATGTTGATTTTTCTATTTCTTCGACTGCACAGACCACAGCGCCTACACAACATTGAACTGGGGTGCCGGGGGTATCAGAGTATTAACGCTAGATCCAAATAAAATAGAACAAATGCTTAAATATCGAAAAGCGTGTTCCAACTACTTTTGTCGCTCATTGTGTCTTTTTCTGACGCCATTTGCTGTTTGGATTTGTTATAGACCTTACACAACCTTACTGCAATTTTTCTCGATTTGAAGGTGTTTTTTTTTAAATCGCAGAAAATTACATATCGTTTCGATGTAGACAAATCGTATGTAACACTTGTGAAAATGTAACATTTATGAATATCAATGCAACCAGTTGCAATTGGAAGAGTGGTACTTATCTACAATATAACCAGCTCTGTAAACGGATAGCGCTTATGCTAATTCATAAGATTTGTACAAATGCGGATTCAGAATCGTGTCTCAGCTTCACTGTCCTTTACTGGGTCATCATATTGTGAGAGTGAAGGTCACGAAAGCGTGACTCGACTCCTTCGTCCGCACTGCGCCGGAGGAATTTGAATACGCAGCTTCTTCTCTTAATTGTTTTACGTTCACACTACGCCAGAAAAAAATTGGCAACGCAACAATCACGCGGGGTCATTTTGGATTGTGTTTGCTTCTACTCAGTCAGGGAAAGATCACATGATTATCGTTGTTACATCGTTTTCTCGAAAAGCTCCGTTTCAAAATGTTTTCCTTCTCTTCTCGCAGTATACTTAATCGCATTGTCGTCTTATTAAAATTCCTCTTGTTTGAAGAGCGTTTTCAGCAGCTTCGTTTTTGTGACGGATTAGTGTGGACGGTAGGCCTAACCTAGGAAAGAATTTTCTGCGACGTAGTGTGGATGGGGTCTTAGTTGGGTTGCTCTTTTAGGTAACACAATCGTGGTCTACTCTCTCTTCCAACACCCAGTCAGGAAAAGGCCTTACGTTTCGTAGTTCTCAACTGAGGAAACGAACGCCTCCTTTTCTGATTTATAATAAAGTTAACGAAAACCCACTCTAACAAGTTCTTTATTACCCATCTTTTGCGTTCTATACAGTGTCATATCGCATACAAAAACGGTACGTTTAAAATAATTTTATCATTCTGTTTTCAAATAAAGGTACCCGTTTACACGATTTCAAGTTAGAGAAGTTTCAAGATTTCCTAGTACGCAACTCTAACTATGTTACTGAAGCTATTTGGTTACCTGCCGTTTAATCTATTGAGAAAAAAAGTGAATCAGATTGAAGCTATTAGCTGACACTTTTGAACGAGTGATGAGCTATTATGGTCTATAATTTGCATGACCCACTTAAATTAAATACTCGCTTTTATATTTCAATCTTTACTCCTATACTTAAATAAATTTGAACAGTTGCTCGGGAAAAAAATATTCACCTAAATGTATGAAAAAAGAACGACTATTTTTAAAACAATTTTTTTACCACATTTTTTTGCTTTTAACCTTAAAGACTATATTTAGCAATTATTGAATGAGGCTGAGTAGGATATGAAGAATTCTGCAGATCAAGGAGGGTGTTATCCACAGAGGCCGAAGGCCGAGGTGGATAACACCCTCTGAGATCTGCAGAATTCTTCACATCCTACGAAAGTCGAATTCAATAATTGCTTTATTACTCATTCAAAAGTTTCATTTCATTATTATTCATTAAAACGTTTCGCCATTTTGCTCTTTGTTTTTGTGCTCACCAAATACAACACAACCTCGTCCCCAGGTTTTCTCGGTCAACGGTTCAATAATTTGCAGCGGGCTGCACTTTTGGCGTCATTGGTTCAATATTTGGTAATACGTTGAATTATGGGTGTGGTTTTAACCAATCAGAAACGGGGAAGTATTTTGAATGAATAATAATCGTTATTATGTTTCCAGAACATGATGTCTCAATACATTATACATTACTTGTTGTTCACAAGGTTTCAAACGGCGACTTCCCAGCAGTGATGATTAAATAGCATCACTCTTGCAAATTGAGAATAACCCTAAGTTTTTACAGCATTACAAATGTTGTGAAGCAGGAATGCCGCGTAATGTATCAAACCAAGCAATATAAAAGATAACACCACTCGGTGATCTGATCTTTACATAACACACTAGATATAAGTCTCAATTT
>JAHPZR010043015.1:20000-22302 GCA_019787425.1 Platygyra sinensis | reverse complement strand
TACTTAGTAGCATTGAACACGTGGTCAGCAGAGGAACACGTTTGTAGCATATGCTGCCCGCTTTAGGAGCAGCCTTTTGTATTTTTTCTTTTAGTACACGTACTTTCTGTACTAACGTCAGTGCTATTGTTTTAAACAGCTTTAAATCTCTAAACAACGTCTTCAGAGATGCGACTCAAGTACAAAGTAAGCATCAAGTTTAAGAGATAGCAAAATAATGAAAAAGAAATACCAACTCTATAACAAACTAACTTAAAGAACGTACAAACTTACTGACTTAACGAGTACTGACTAACATACTAAATTTACGAACTAACTGACTTTAAAACACTGTGCCGTACTAACATACTAACATTACAAACTAACTCACTTTATAACATTGTGGCGTATTAACGTACTAACATTACCAACTTACTGACTTTATAACATTGTGCCGTACTAACTTTACGAAATAACTGACTTTATAACATTGTGTCGTACTAACATATTAACTTTACAAAATAACTGACTTTATAGCATTGTGCTGTACTAATTACTAACATTACAAACTTACTGACTTTATATGCCATACTAAAGTACTACATGCTAAATCAACGTACCGTATTTACAAATTTTTCGTTCCTCAAGTACGGCGCTTAATCGAGGGCAGCGCTTATTAATCAAGAGCCACGGCGCAGTTGTAACCGCGCTCTTTAAAATGTGAGTTTTAAAAAACTCACGGTTACTCACACGGTCCTACTGCGCTTTTATTTTTTTAATCTTTATGTGAACATTCAGCTCGTGAAACGTGACATAGTTACCGCCATCACCTACTGTTACATGTACATAACAACCCACTTTCATTACCTGAAACGTGACTCTCGCCTTTCAGCATCTGGAGGTGTTATGTTGTTTTGTATTGAAAAAAAACGTCAATAGACATTTTAGCCTAAATTTTAGTAAATTTCAGAGCAGAAACCTTTTAAGCAATATTATTGCTTCTGGAGTTTCCTCTTGAAAGAAGAGTAAAAGCTACTTGCTTGATTCTGAAATGAATTCTGCTTGAAATGAAAAAATGACACTTAAAGCATACCAGCTGCCCCAATTTCTCCACAGAATCATGGTACAGGGTTAACCCCTGTAAGGATGTGGGACTGAATGCCGCTTATGCTTGGGTTAATGGGAACTGTGAAATCTATGCATATTAATTTATTCTAGCATGTTTGTAAATAATTGTATTTAGTAATATTTAGTATGTAGTAGTATTTGAGTAGTGTACATAATTTTAGGCTTTTTATGTAAGTTTTATTATAGTTAAATTACTTTTAAATGTGTCCCCAATTAGTGCCATGAGGCGCTGGAACGCTCAGGCACTAATAAAGGTTATGTTATGTTAAGTTATGTAAGCGCTCCGTTCCAGTTAAAATCCAATCCAAATTCATCTCTACAGTGCACGCCACAAAGCTCTGAATTTTTAGTATATTGACAGGTCAACAGATCATAAGTTGCGTGATTCCACATTTGTAACTCGTGTCGCAGCATTTCGGATTACATTCTTTGCATAGTGTGGGTTCAGGGTTTAGCGTTATTTGTAATCGGACACTTTTGTTTACGTCAAAGGAAAATATATACCCGGGAAGGTTCATTGACCTTGAAAAAGAATATATATTTACGTATGTTCTGAGAAGAAGCGCAGTGGACATTCTAAAGCAGTCCTTGATGATTCATGGATTACTGTAGACACCACATCACTTCATCAACACAAACCATATTATTGCGATTGCTTTTACTTGTCACATAGTGAAAGTGAACAGTACAAGTTGCGTGATTCAAAGTTCCAATTAGGACTCGGCCAAGCTGAGGTCTGCGTCTGGTCACCGACAAAACTAAAAAAAAATAAAATAAAAATAAACCGAAGCCAGAACATGACCCACGCACGCCTACGGCTGCACGGTTAAAAATTGGACCCTACAAAGTAATCTTTTCATTTAATTTAGGGGCATATCTTCAATGTGTACGAAAAAAATACAGTTAGTAACAGAAGCATCTTTTCACTGTAACCATTCATCTCTACCTTGAAGTTCTTCGTTGATGGGTCTTTTTGAAGCAGACCACAGACGCCATTTCTAGAGCCCGTCGTAACGTTACAACCATCGCTTCCAAATGCAGTCAACTTTTTTTTCCATTCACTGTCCTGCAGTGCCATTGCTTGTGATACGCAAGTGCTTATGGCATCCAGGATATCGGATCCACGCTCCGATTTTGGCTCTTGAATTGCTAAATACTCATTAACTGGTTTGCCAAGTTCCCAATCAAGGTAATG
>JAHPZR010043015.1:5000-15000 GCA_019787425.1 Platygyra sinensis | reverse complement strand
ATGGTCATGATGCTATTATTTACATGTATGGCAGGTTTTGTACCCTTTTGAGCACTTCAAATTCTGTGACTTCCCATGATGGCAACTGGTTCAACACACTTAATGTAACAAGTCTTCTTGTTTTCCTCCTTTCAAAAAAAAAAAAAAAACATGCCGGACTGCAGGTTAAAAAATTAAAGACTATGATTACCTCTCATCCAAAATGAAGCCAGGCTTGAAAGTTTCATTTAAGGACTTTATACATCTTTCTAAAGTCTTGCTGTAAATAAAAATATCAATAATTATTTAATTGTAGGGATAGGCTTATTTGCACAGAAGGGTTGGGAAAAAAGGCAAGTCCAGCGAGAAATATTGTGAGTACATGCTATGTTCTTGCGCAAATTTGACTCGTTTGGGAAGAGTGTTTTGTCATCAAACTGGCCGAAGTTTTTCTACCTTGTAGACCTCTCATGATAACACCATAAGGCAAGTATATCAAAGCTCGCTCAAATCTTGTTTAAACTCACCAGGATGAGAAAAAATGATAAGATATAAGCTTAATGTTCAAGAGTACCTATTTGGTAAATACTGTAACCCATCCATTGAATGACTTTACATAGCCCATTGCAGAAATGTGAGAGGGCTGGGACGAGTTTGCTATATTGACTGGATGGAAAATCTTAACATTTCAACTGAAATTCTACTGAATGATAAGCTACGCAGCAAAGTTTAAGAGTTTTCAGCAAAAAATTGTTCAAATGGAAGCCTTGCAACAGTTGCAAAATTCCATATCAACACTTACAATTTTGTGACTTGTCTACCCAATCCATACAAACTCTCTATTTTAGGTGATATTTGAAGAGCTACCAATTTGCCATTTTCCTCCTCTAAACACCTATTCTTGGTTAGGTTAAGTCTGCATACAAGCCATTGTTGCCCATCAGGCCGAAGCTTATCCCGGTTTCCTTAGCATGAAGCGACTGAGAGTATTTATACTTCCCCTGGATGGGATGCTAGTCCATCGTAGGGTTACCCCCCAGCATTAAATTCGCTGGTACCCATTTATACACCTGGGTGGAGAGAGGCACTGTGAGAGTAATGCACTAGTCATTTGTTTCCTCCGCCCCCCCCCCCCCACCCCCCGCGACATGCGGGGACTTTGTCGGGCAATAGCGGGGGAATTACCGCAGCTTTGCGATGATTTTATGCCCAGCCCCCCAGGGACTTTACCTCAAATTTACCTGACCTAAAATACCCCCGGGAAACCCCAGGGAAATTTTCAAAAACAAAGCGCTCACGAGGAGACTGTGTGCAAAGGATTCTGGGTACATTCCTCCCAAGCGATCCAACATGACTACTAGAGAGGATAGTGTGACGAAGTAAGTGTCAACAATCCTTTTATATCCTTATGTAAATGAATGCTGAGAACCTAATGTTAAGAACCTTGCCCCGTTCCCTAGGGTTTTAGAACAACGAAAGCTACACTAAGACAATCAGTAGAGTCGATTGTATTTAGTCACTTGGTTCGCTTTCTATTCACTCGTTACAACAGTTGTGCAAGAGCTACTCTTCACATTGGTTTTAGGCTAGTACATTAGTTATGATTGGTTGTCGCTAAGTGATAATCAGGAAAAAGTCAATCAATTCTTGTAGCTGAAGTGTTCATAGTCTCATGAAATCTAAACCGAATTTAAACATCTGTCACTGTGCTGTCACAACCATGAAGTCTCCGACATTGATAAGCCTGATGGCAATTGAAAGAAAACACTTTGACCTTTATCCAGAGACTATATTTACGCTTTGTTGTTGCGCGAATTCCATTAATATGTGATTTCACTTTCATAACTCTAGATGGAAAGCTTTTTTTCAAATGCTAGAATAAAGGACAGAGCTGAGGAGTATGCTAAGCTTTACGCCCAGGGGGGTACTTGGACCAAGCTTGGGTATATAGGGGTGCCGCCGAGGGTTTGAAATCCTGACCCTGTTTAGGAAAAAAATGCGCTAAAAACCCAACCCTGTGTTGGACAACAGCCTCCATTTCAAGACCCTGTTTAGGACAAGTGACAAAATGCACACTCACTGGTTTTACAGGAATTTAACATCATACAGATGCGTCTAAGACCCAGTTTTCAGCTGAGTTGTTGCGTCTCTACACTTGAACTAAATAAAAAGCCTTCGAGCATTAAAGTCTAAATTAGTTAGCGTAGCAAAATGTCTTCATTGCATCTATAGAAAGGTGATTTTTCTAAAATAGCAAATCAAAGAGGAATGATTTCTTCAATTACTGTATAATGAATAAGTGGAACTTATATTTTTGAAGTTAATTTTATTTTGATTAAGGCATTAATAGAACTTTAACAGAGAAAAATATCCCTAAACAATGTATATACCAGCGGGATCCATCACGCTTGTGCCACACAGTAGCATCTTTTTTCATCACGCCATCCAAGACAGAGCAACTAGACCTACCAGTACGATCTGTTCTGTAAATGCGCACGTGTTATAATACAGCTAAGTGGATAACAGTCTCGTCCCAGAGGCCGCGCTCCTGTTGGTCAGCACCAAGAATCGCGACCTCTGGCTCAGTCTAACGACATTCCGGCTTTGAATGGCTTTGTAAACACAATAGATTGAGACCAGAACCAATCAGATTTGTCAGACTTGACTCTGACCATGCACAGAGTGAATCGCGGACTTCCGGTGTTGGACCCAGCCAGAGGTCGCGATTCTTGGTGTGTGACCAAAAGTAGCGCGGCCTCTGGGGACGAGAATGAGTGGATAAATATTTTACATTGAGATGCCGACTACAATAGCATTCTGTCCAGAATGTTGATTGATGACATTGTAATGTCCGGTTAACAGTCGCTTTACTCAGTTGACATTATGCAAATCACGTCACTTGTCCGCCGCTCGATCGCATGCTCTTTCAACTTCTCGCAGGCTCCGGGTCGCGGGCTAAGAAAAGAAAGAGACTCCTCGCAGTCTGGGTTAAAGTCTTTTGGCTCATAATACCATACCCTGTCTAGGACAGGTTTTTAACCCGTTTATGACAGAGGCAAGTCAAATTGTATACCCTGTTTAGGACAGCGAGGCCAAAAAAACCATACCCTATCCAGCGGCACGTCCCCGTATAACGCAAATAAGGGAGTACCCCCCCCCCGGGGGGGGGGGGGGGGGGGCTTTACATGGATAATCAGTAAGTACACAATTCAACAAAGACACTTTTTGGAAGAATTAATCGTTATATCTTCTCAGCCTAGCTTTTTTTGCAAGGCTTCAGTTTCTAAACATTTATGAAAGGGCAAATTCTGAATTTCCCGTCATGTGTACGTTCTACCAGTGCACTTTCTTGTCCCTTTTGCTTTAGAATCTCAAATGCCAATCTTAATGAAAAGAACGAGACTTTTAAATTTGAAAAACATGTTTCGGCAACTCCTGTGCCATCGTCAGTTTACGGATGGAATTACAATGACGAGCAATATATAGCGGAACATTAGAATAACAAAGGTATGATACACAACTGATTACAAAGAAAGATTAAGATTACATGAAGCAATTGTTGATTTAGGGAGGGTTTCTCCCAGTGAATATGTACTGCCTCCTTGATTTTTAATTGTGTCTGTGTTGTTGCTTGGTAAGAATTTTTGAGTAAAAAATTATTAAATTTCGGTCTTACGGAGGTTTTTTCTACAGGCGGTACATCGACGACACATTTTGTTTATTTCACTCTGAAGCCAATGCGGTGCAGTTTTTTCATTATCTTAACAGCAGGCATACAAATATACGGTTCACCATGGAAAAGGAATCTGAAAACAGACTGCCTTTTTTAGATGTCCTCATTGACAACAATCAGGTTCCTGTTCTCACCACGGTGTTTCGCAAATCCACCTTTACCGGCCTCCTTATGAATTTCACTAGCTTTACATCATACTCGTATAAGTTAGGCTTAATTAGAACTCTTATAGATAGAGCGTATAAGATTAATAGTACTTGGCTAGGATTCCATCAGGAAACAACTAAGATAAGGGATTTTTTACTCAAAAATTCTTATCCGGCACACATTATCGACAGGCTATTAATTCCACTATCAATAAGTTTTTTTCAGTTTAACAGGCAAAATGGCAACAACAGCCCAGAGTGCTCCTATGTTAAATTACCTTACGTGGGTAAATTTTCTGCTATTGCACAAAAGCGGATTCGCAGAACCATTCAGCGTTTTTGTGACAATAGCTTCAATATTCAGCTAGTGTTTTCTTCGTTCAAAATCGGCTCTTGTTTAGCGTGAAAGACCTTATCCCTAAAGAGCTCAAATCATGCGTTGTTTATAGATTCAGGTGTGCAGGCTGCGGTGCCTGCTATGTCGGCGAGACTTCCCGACACATTTGCACGCGCATAAACGAGCACTTAAATATGGATAAGGCCTCTCACATTTTCAAGCATTTACAGGATTCACCTGGGTGTCGGGCACTTTGTTCGAGCGAGTGCTTTGTTGTCATAGACCAAGCAACAACACGGACACAATTAAAAATCAAGGAGGCAGTACATATTCACTGGGAGAAACCCTCCCTAAATCAACAATTGTTTCATGTAAATCTTAATCTTTCTTTGTAATCAGTTGTGTATTATACCTTTGTTATTCTAATGTTCCGCTATATATTGCTCGTCATTGTAATTCCATCCGTAAACTGACGATGGCACAGGAGTTGCCGAAACATGTTTTTCAAATTTAAAAGTCTCGTTCTTTTCATTAAGATTCTCACAAAATTGCTGCTTCTTCGTCCTTTTGGTAATCTCAAATGCCTTTTAAACCCCCGTAAAGTAGCAATGTTGTTGCCAACTGAAATTTGTACTTCCTTCTAAAAAGGCAAACTACATTGTAGCTTATAGCTATCTTGAATTTATCTTCTTAATAATTTTGCAATCACAATTTCCTAAATCTTAGCTCCTTACTAAAAGTGCTTAAAAAGAAATGTGGTACATATGACCTGCATTGTGACAGCCACCCACGTGGCCAGGTTTCTCTCGACAATGACGAGCAATATATAGCGGAACATTAGAATAACAAAGGTATGATACACAACTGATTACAAAGAAAGATTAAGATTTACATGAAACAATTGTTGATTTAGGGAGGGTTTCTCCCAGTGAATATGTACTGCCTCTTTGATTTTTAATTGTGTCCGTGTTGTTGCTTGGTCTATGACAACAAAGCACTCGCTCGAACAAAGTGCCCGACACCCAGGTGAATCCTGTAAATGCTTGAAAATGTGAGAGGCCTTATCCATATTTAAGTGCTCGTTTATGCGCGTGCAAATGTGTCGGGAAGTCTCGCCGACATAGCAGGCACCGCAGCCTGCACACCTGAATCTATAAACAACGCATGATTTGAGCTCTTTAGGGATAAGGTCTTTCACGCTAAACAAAGAGCCGATTTTGAACGAAGAAAACACTAGCTGAATATTGAAGCTATTGTCACAAAAATGCTGAATGGTTCTGCGAATCCGCTTTTGTGCAATAGCAGAAAATTTACCCACGTAAGGTAATTTAACATAGGAGCACTCTGGGCTGTTGTTGCCATTTTGCCTGTTAAACTGAAAAAAACTTATTGATAGTGGAATTAATAGCCCTGTCGATAATGTGTGCCGGATAAGAATTTTTGAGTAAAAAATCCCTTATCTTAGTTGTTTCCTGATGGAATCCTAGCCAAGTACTATTAATCTTATACGCTCTATCTATAAGAGTTCTAATTAAGCCTAACTTATACGAGTATGATGTAAAGCTAGTGAAATTCATAAGGAGGCCGGTAAAGGTGGATTTGCGAAACACCGTGGTGAGAACAGGAACCTGATTGTTGTCAATGAGGACATCTAAAAAAGGCAGTCTGTTTTCAGATTCCTTTTCCATGGTGAACCGTATATTTGTATGCCTGCTGTTAAGATAATGAAAAAACTGCACCGCATTGGCTTCAGAGTGAAATAAACAAAATGTGTCGTCGATGTACCGCCTGTAGAAAAAACCTCCGTAAGACCGAAATTTAATAATTTTTTACTCAAAAATTCTTACCAAGCAACAACACAGACACAATTAAAAATCAAGGAGGCAGTACATATTCACTGGGAGAAACCCTCCCTAAATCAACAATTGCTTCATGTAAATCTTAATCTTTCTTTGTAATCAGTTGTGTATCATACCTTTGTTATTCTAATGTTCCGCTATATATTGCTCGTCATTGTAATTCCATCCGTAAACTGACGATGGCACAGGAGTTGCCGAAACATGTTTTTCAAATTTAAAAGTCTCGTTCTTTTCATTAAGATTGGCATTTGAGATTCTAAAGCAAAAAGGGACAAAGAAAGTGCACTGGTAGAACGTACACATGACGGGAAATTCAGAATTTGCCCTTTCATAAATGTTTAGAAACTGAAGCCTTGCAAAAAAAGCTAGGCTGAGAAGATATAACGATTAATTCTTCCAAAAAGTGTCTTTGTTGAATTGTGTACTTACTGATTATCCATGTAAAGCCCCCCCCCCCCCCCCCCCGGGGGGGGGGGTACTCCCTTATTTGCGTTATACGGGGACGTGCCGCTGGATAGGGTATGGTTTTTTTGGCCTCGCTGTCCTAAACAGGGTATACAATTTGACTTGCCTCTGTCATAAACGGGTTAAAAACCTGTCCTAGACAGGGTATGGTATTATGAGCCAAAAGACTTTAACCCAGACTGCGAGGAGTCTCTTTCTTTTCTTAGCCCGCGACCCGGAGCCTGCGAGAAGTTGAAAGAGCATGCGATCGAGCGGCGGACAAGTGACGTGATTTGCATAATGTCAACTGAGTAAAGCGACTGTTAACCGGACATTACAATGTCATCAATCAACATTCTGGACAGAATGCTATTGTAGTCGGCATCTCAATGTAAAATATTTATCCACTCATTCTCGTCCCCAGAGGCCGCGCTACTTTTGGTCACACACCAAGAATCGCGACCTCTGGCTGGGTCCAACACCGGAAGTCCGCGATTCACTCTGTGCATGGTCAGAGTCAAGTCTGACAAATCTGATTGGTTCTGGTCTCAATCTATTGTGTTTACAAAGCCATTCAAAGCCGGAATGTCGTTAGACTGAGCCAGAGGTCGCGATTCTTGGTGCTGACCAACAGGAGCGCGGCCTCTGGGGACGAGACTGTTATCCACTTAGCTGTATTATAACACGTGCGCATTTACAGAACAGATCGTACTGGTAGGTCTAGTTGCTCTGTCTTGGATGGCGTGATGAAAAAAGATGCTACTGTGTGGCACAAGCGTGATGGATCCCGCTGGTATATACATTGTTTAGGGATATTTTTCTCTGTTAAAGTTCTATTAATGCCTTAATCAAAATAAAATTAACTTCAAAAATATAAGTTCCACTTATTCATTATACAGTAATTGAAGAAATCATTCCTCTTTGATTTGCTATTTTAGAAAAATCACCTTTCTATAGATGCAATGAAGACATTTTGCTACGCTAACTAATTTAGACTTTAATGCTCGAAGGCTTTTTATTTAGTTCAAGTGTAGAGACGCAACAACTCAGCTGAAAACTGGGTCTTAGACGCATCTGTATGATGTTAAATTCCTGTAAAACCAGTGAGTGTGCATTTTGTCACTTGTCCTAAACAGGGTCTTGAAATGGAGGCTGTTGTCCAACACAGGGTTGGGTTTTTAGCGCATTTTTTTCCTAAACAGGGTCAGGATTTCAAACCCTCGGCGGCACCCCTATATACCCAAGCTTGGTCCAAGTACCCCCCTGGGCGTAAAGCTTAGCATACTCCTCAGCTCTGTCCTTTATTCTAGCATTTGAAAAAAAGCTTTCCATCTAGAGTTATGAAAGTGAAATCACATATTAATGGAATTCGCGCAACAACAAAGCGTAAATATAGTCTCTGGATAAAGGTCAAAGTGTTTTCTTTCAATTGCCATCAGGCTTATCAATGTCGGAGACTTCATGGTTGTGACAGCACAGTGACAGATGTTTAAATTCGGTTTAGATTTCATGAGACTATGAACACTTCAGCTACAAGAATTGATTGACTTTTTCCTGATTATCACTTAGCGACAACCAATCATAACTAATGTACTAGCCTAAAACCAATGTGAAGAGTAGCTCTTGCACAACTGTTGTAACGAGTGAATAGAAAGCGAACCAAGTGACTAAATACAATCGACTCTACTGATTGTCTTAGTGTAGCTTTCGTTGTTCTAAAACCCTAGGGAACGGGGCAAGGTTCTTAACATTAGGTTCTCAGCATTCATTTACATAAGGATATAAAAGGATTGTTGACACTTACTTCGTCACACTATCCTCTCTAGTAGTCATGTTGGATCGCTTGGGAGGAATGTACCCAGAATCCTTTGCACACAGTCTCCTCGTGAGCGCTTTGTTTTTGAAAATTTCCCTGGGGTTTCCCGGGGGTATTTTAGGTCAGGTAAATTTGAGGTAAAGTCCCTGGGGGGCTGGGCATAAAATCATCGCAAAGCTGCGGTAATTCCCCCGCTATTGCCCGACAAAGTCCCCGCATGTCGCGGGGGGTGGGGGGGGGGGGGGCGGAGGAAACAAATGACTAGTGCATTACTCTCACAGTGCCTCTCTCCACCCAGGTGTATAAATGGGTACCAGCGAATTTAATGCTGGGGGGTAACCCTACGATGGACTAGCATCCCATCCAGGGGAAGTATAAATACTCTCAGTCGCTTCATGCTAAGGAAACCGGGATAAGCTTCGGCCTGATGGGCAACAATGGCTTGTATGCAGACTTAACCTAACCAAGAATAGGTGTTTAGAGGAGGAAAATGGCAAATTGGTAGCTCTTCAAATATCACCTAAAATAGAGAGTTTGTATGGATTGGGTAGACAAGTCACAAAATTGTAAGTGTTGATATGGAATTTTGCAACTGTTGCAAGGCTTCCATTTGAACAATTTTTTGCTGAAAACTCTTAAACTTTGCTGCGTAGCTTATCATTCAGTAGAATTTCAGTTGAAATGTTAAGATTTTCCATCCAGTCAATATAGCAAACTCGTCCCAGCCCTCTCACATTTCTGCAATGGGCTATGTAAAGTCATTCAATGGATGGGTTACAGTATTTACCAAATAGGTACTCTTGAACATTAAGCTTATATCTTATCATTTTTTCTCATCCTGGTGAGTTTAAACAAGATTTGAGCGAGCTTTGATATACTTGCCTTATGGTGTTATCATGAGAGGTCTACAAGGTAGAAAAACTTCGGCCAGTTTGATGACAAAACACTCTTCCCAAACGAGTCAAATTTGCGCAAGAACATAGCATGTACTCACAATATTTCTCGCTGGACTTGCCTTTTTTCCCAACCCTTCTGTGCAAATAAGCCTATCCCTACAATTAAATAATTATTGATATTTTTATTTACAGCAAGACTTTAGAAAGATGTATAAAGTCCTTAAATGAAACTTTCAAGCCTGGCTTCATTTTGGATGAGAGGTAATCATAGTCTTTAATTTTTTAACCTGCAGTCCGGCATGTTTTTTTTTTTTTTTTGAAAGGAGGAAAACAAGAAGACTTGTTACATTAAGTGTGTTGAACCAGTTGCCATCATGGGAAGTCACAGAATTTGAAGTGCTCAAAAGGGTACAAAACCTGCCATACATGTAAATAATAGCATCATGACCATAGTCACGATTGCTTACTAAATTCGCGTTTCCACCGATTGTTTCTTTTTCTACACTGAGAATTGGTCCATATTAATTTTAAATAGAGAAATTTATTACTCAATTCAAAACAAAAGAAAAAAATTGATAGGTCACTGTACTTGTTTTCGAGAAAATGTCGATTTCTATGGCGAGGTCCAACTGTAAACAAAAAGCTGTCATTTTTTACTGCGCATGCAATGATCTCGTCTGAAATTATGCCCAGCACTGCCAGCTCAAAACATTGTCTGTATTTTAGATTAAAGTGACAATTTCTTGAAATTATGTAGTTGTAGAAGTCTTTATTAAGAAATCAGTCACAC
>JAHPZR010043014.1:12500-15000 GCA_019787425.1 Platygyra sinensis | reverse complement strand
CAGACCTCAGCTTGGCCGAGTCCTAATTGGAACTTTGAATCACGCAACTTGTACTGTTCACTTTCACTATGTGACAAGTAAAAGCAATCGCAATAATATGGTTTGTGTTGATGAAGTGATGTGGTGTCTACAGTAATCCATGAATCATCAAGGACTGCTTTAGAATGTCCACTGCGCTTCTTCTCAGAACATACGTAAATATATATTCTTTTTCAAGGTCAATGAACCTTCCCGGGTATATATTTTCCTTTGACGTAAACAAAAGTGTCCGATTACAAATAACGCTAAACCCTGAACCCACACTATGCAAAGAATGTAATCCGAAATGCTGCGACACGAGTTACAAATGTGGAATCGCGCAACTTATGATCTGTTGACCTGTCAATATACTAAAAATTCAGAGCTTTGTGGCGTGCGCTGTAGAGATGAATTTGGATTGGATTTTAACTGGAACGGAGCGCTTACATAACTTAACATAACATAACCTTTATTAGTGCCTGAGCGTTCCAGCACCTCATGGCACTAATTGGGGACACATTTAAAAGTAATTTAACTATAATAAAACTTACATAAAAAGCCTAAAATTATGTACACTACTCAAATATTACTACATACTAAATATTACTAAATACAATTATTTACAAACATGCTAGAATAAATTAATATGCATAGATTTCACAGTTCCCATTAACCCAAGCATAAGCGGCATTCAGTCCCACATCCTTACAGGGGTTAACCCTGTACCATGATTCTGTGGAGATATTGGGGCAGCTGGTATGCTTTAAGTGTCATTTTTTCATTTCAAGCAGAATTCATTTCAGAATCGAGCAAGTAGCTTTTACTCTTCTTACAAGAGGAAACTCCAGAAGCAATAATATTGCTTAAAAGGTTTCTGATCTGAAATTTACTAAAATTTAGGCTAAAATGTCTATTGACGTTTTTTTTCAATACAAAACTTGAACATAACACCTCCAGATGCTGAAAGGCGAGAGTCACGTTTCAGGTAATGAAAGTGGGTTGTTATGTACGTAACAGTAGGTGATGGCGGTAACTATGTCACGTTTCACGAGCTGAATGTTCACATAAAGATTAAAAAAATAAAAGCGCAGTCGGACCGTGTGAGTAACCGTGAGTTTTTTAAAACTCACATTTTAAAGAACGTGGTTACAACTGCGCCGTGGCTCTTGATTAATAAGCGCTGCCCTCGATTAAGCGCCGTACTTGAGGAACGAAAAATTTGTAAATACGGTACGTTGATTTAGCATGTAGTACTTTAGTACGGCATATAAAGTCAGTAAGTTTGTATTCTTAGTAATTAGTACAGCACAATGCTAGAAAGTCAGTTATTTTGTAAAGTTAATACGTTAGTACGACACAATGTTATAAAGTCAGTTATTTCGTAAAGTTAGTACGGCACAATGTTATAAAGTCAGTAAGTTGGTAATGTTAGTACGTTAATACGCCACAATGTTATAAAGTGAGTTAGTTTGTAATGTTAGTATGTTAGTACGGCACAGTGTTTTAAAGGCAGTTAGTTCGTAAAGTTAGTATGTTAGTCAGTACTCGTTAAGTCAGTAAGTTTGTACGTTCTTTAAGTTAGTTTGTTATAGAGTTGGTATTTCTTTTTCATTATTTTGCTATCTCTTAAACTTGATGCTTACTTTGTACTTGAGTCGCATCTCTGAAGACGTTGTTTAGAGATTTAAAGCTGTTTAAAACAATAGCACTGACGTTAGTACAGAGAGTATGTTTACTAAAAGAAAAAATACAAAAGGCTGCTCCTAAAGCGGGCAGCATATGCTACAAACGTGTTCCTCTGCTGACCACGTGTTCAATGCTACTAAGTAACTTGAGAATGAAAAACTAAAGCCAGAATCACATGTTTGATTACTTAAATCAGTTAACCCATTGACTCCCAAATGAAATTGCACGCGACATACCCCTAAATTCCCAGGCGATTTTTGACTTTTTAGAGCCAGCACAAGCGCTAAAAATAAACCATATGCGCAGTAACCACAGACACAAGATCAGGTTTCAAGACTTTGTTTATTTAAAGTTTAATATTTGAACGGCCAAAAAATTAAAAAATATCAACAAAAAGAACTCAATATGATGTGTAGAATTTCTAAGAAAACAAGAAATTATATTTTTTCTTTGCCACGCGACAAAAGCCGAGAAAATTGAAGATGCAAAAATGAGTTAATTTTTTACTTCAGAGGACAAAACGAGACCGGATACCACAGAATTTCCATTCTTTTACTATCACTGAAAACATTTGAAAAAACACCAGAAAATGAAGGCGAAAGACACAATGTAAAAACCAATTTAAAAAGAAGAAATCAGATAATTTCTTCGCTGCGTGACAAAATAATACAGCGCAACGGAAAAAAAATGAAAGTTGTACATCAAAAAGACACCAAAAAAGGCCAATTATTTTGAGATAAATCATATTTCAACTGTGTTAATTTAGTGCCCACTTAGTTCTTTTCTCAGGAGTTCT
>JAHPZR010043014.1:0-5000 GCA_019787425.1 Platygyra sinensis | reverse complement strand
ATTAAACATCAAATGGAACTTAATATATTAACTAGTTGATCTTTAACCCATTGACTCCCGTGCCGCCCGTAACCGCCCATGTGAAAACCCACCCCCAATTTCCCGTGCCGCCCGTAACCGCCCGAAAAAAAGGACATGGGGACAATTGCCTTTCCTACCCTCCCTGAAGACTGTTTGGTTCTCTTATTGTTCTATTATTCTTGAGGACAAATAAACCAATCAGAATCAACTTACTGAGCATATTTTTAAAGAACTTTAGGGGTCCTAGAAAGATGGTTTTTCGTCTTAAAATCATGCGCTCGATAAGCGCAGTAATCATGGCCCATTGCGGGCCAAGTCTACAAACTTCCAGGGTCTTGTTTTCATTCCTAAAATAGAGAAATTACTTCTTTGGCACTGAAAACGGAAAGGAAAAACATAAATCGATGTTTAGGTGGTCTCAGAATGGAAGATCAAGGTGTACAGAGTTTTCAAACCTTTCTGGTGAGGAATTTTTCCTTCCTTCAACCGCCACGAAAACTTGACAATCGGTGCACTTTCAAGTGAGTTTTGAATACAGATCGCGGATTTAAAGCAGCTTCCCGGACTTTAGAAAACAAAAATGGTAATGTACAATATTACCTCAAAGTTGAATTCAACTTTTAGAATGATAGGCAAAGCCATGGCCGACAAAATAACTGCAAAACTCGTCGGCAAAAACTCAAGCTTTCGCTTTAGTGTGAATAATTAATTCGAACATGCGGTCATGCAGCGAAGCACGTCTGCGAAATTTTGAACATTTTTTTGCTATTAGATGAGTTTTTTGCCTCATGTTGAATGAAAATGTATTGCTATTGAGCTTCCTGTCGCGTTTCTTCCATTTGGTTGCCTTTATTTGGGGATTTTAGGTTTTGAAAGCGAACAGTATTTTTGCCCGCTCGATTTCTGCATATTTAATTTACGGCGACCCGCGTGGTTTGTTTGTTTAGTTTATTCGCTTCGCTCAAATATATTTTTTCGAGTCTTATTCAGCTACTACAGAACTCCTGAGAAAAGAACTAAGTGGGCACTAAATTAACACAGTTGAAATATGATTTATCTCAAAATAATTGGCCTTTTTTGGTGTCTTTTTGATGTACAACTTTCATTTTTTTTCCGTTGCGCTGTATTATTTTGTCACGCAGCGAAGAAATTATCTGATTTCTTCTTTTTAAATTGGTTTTTACATTGTGTCTTTCGCCTTCATTTCTGGTGTTTTTTCAAATGTTTTCAGTGATAGTAAAAGAATGGAAATTCTGTGGTATCCGGTCTCGTTTTGTCCTCTGAAGTAAAAAATTAACTCATTTTTGCATCTTCAATTTTCTCGGCTTTTGTCGCGTGGCAAAGAAAAAATATAATTTCTTGTTTTCTTAGAAATTCTACACATCATATTGAGTTCTTTTTGTTGATATTTTTTAATTTTTTGGCCGTTCAAATATTAAACTTTAAATAAACAAAGTCTTGAAACCTGATCTTGTGTCTGTGGTTACTGCGCATATGGTTTATTTTTAGCGCTTGTGCTGGCTCTAAAAAGTCAAAAATCGCCTGGGAATTTAGGGGTATGTCGCGTGCAATTTCATTTGGGAGTCAATGGGTTAACTGATTTAAGTAATCAAACATGTGATTCTGGCTTTAGTTTTTCATTCTCAAGTTACTTAGTAGCATTGAACACGTGGTCAGCAGAGGAACACGTTTGTAGCATATGCTGCCCGCTTTAGGAGCAGCCTTTTGTATTTTTTCTTTTAGTAAACATACTCTCTGTACTAACGTCAGTGCTATTGTTTTAAACAGCTTTAAATCTCTAAACAACGTCTTCAGAGATGCGACTCAAGTACAAAGTAAGCATCAAGTTTAAGAGATAGCAAAATAATGAAAAAGAAATACCAACTCTATAACAAACTAACTTAAAGAACGTACAAACTTACTGACTTAACGAGTACTGACTAACATACTAACTTTACGAACTAACTGCCTTTAAAACACTGTGCCGTACTAACATACTAACATTACAAACTAACTCACTTTATAACATTGTGGCGTATTAACGTACTAACATTACCAACTTACTGACTTTATAACATTGTGCCGTACTAACTTTACGAAATAACTGACTTTATAACATTGTGTCGTACTAACGTATTAACTTTACAAAATAACTGACTTTCTAGCATTGTGCTGTACTAATTACTAAGAATACAAACTTACTGACTTTATATGCCGTATTAAAGTACTACATGCTAAATCAACGTACCGTATTTACAAATTTTTCGTTCCTCAAGTACGGCGCTTAATCGAGGGCAGCGCTTATTAAACAAGAGCCACGGCGCAGTTGTAACCACGTTCTTTAAAATGTGAGTTTTAAAAACTCACGGTTACTCACACGGTCCGACTGCGCTTTTATTTTTTAATCTTTATGTGAACATTCAGCTCGTGAAACGTGACATAGTTACCGCCATCACCTACTGTTACATAACAACCCACTTTCATTACCTGAAACGTGACTCTCGCCTTTCAGCATCTGGAGGTGTTATGTTACAAAGGTTTTGTATTGAAAAAAAACGTCAATAGACATTTTAGCCTAAATTTTAGTAAATTTCAGATCAGAAACCTTTTAAGCAATATTATTGCTTCTGGAGTTTCCTCTTGTAAGAAGAGTAAAAGCTACTTGCTCGATTCTGAAATGAATTCTGCTTGAAATGAAAAAATGACACTTAAAGCATACCAGCTGCCCCAATATCTCCACAGAATCATGGTACAGGGTTAACCCCTGTAAGGATGTGGGACTGAATGCCGCTTATGCTTGGGTTAATGGGAACTGTGAAATCTATGCATATTAATTTATTCTAGCATGTTTGTAAATAATTGTATTTAGTAATATTTAGTATGTAGTAATATTTGAGTAGTGTACATAATTTTAGGCTTTTTATGTAAGTTTTATTATAGTTAAATTACTTTTAAATGCGTCCCCAATTAGTGCCATGAGGTGCTGGAACGCTCAGGCACTAATAAAGGTTATGTTATGTTAAGTTATGTAAGCGCTCCGTTCCAGTTAAAATCCAATCCAAATTCATCTCTACAGCGCACACCACAAAGCTCTGAATTTTTAGTATATTGACAGGTCAACAGATCATAAGTTGCGCGATTCCACATTTGTAACTCGTGTCGCAGCATTTCAGATTACATTCTTTGCATAGTGTGGGTTCAGGGTTTAGCGTTATTTGTAATCGGACACTTTTGTTTACGTCAAAGGAAAAAATATACCCGGGAAGGTTCATTGACCTTGAAAAAGAATATATATTTACGTATGTTCTGAGAAGAAGCGCAGTGGACATTCTAAAGCAGTCCTTGATGATTCATGGATTACTGTAGACACCACATCACTTCATCAACACAAACCATATTATTGCGATTGCTTTTACTTGTCACATAGTGAAAGTGAACAGTACAAGTTGCGTGATTCAAAGTCCCAATTAGGACTCGGCCAAGCAGAGGTCTGCGTCTGGTCACCGACAAAACTAAAAAAAATAAAATAAAAATAAACCGAAGCCAGAACATGACCCGCGCACGCCTACGGCTGCACGGTTAAAAATTGGACCCAACAAAGTAATCTTTTCATTTAATTTAGGGGCATATCTTCAATGTGTACGAAAAAAATACAGTTAGTAACAGAAGCATCTTTTCACTGTAACCATTCATCTCTACCTTGAAGTTCTTCGTTGATGGGTCTTTTTGAAGCAGACCCCAGACGCCATTTCTAGAGCCCGTCGTAACGTTACAACCATCGCTTCCAAATGCAGTCAACTTTTCTTTGCATTCACTGTCCTGCAGTGCCATTGCTTGTGATACGCAAGTGCTTATGGCATCCAGGATATCGGATCCACGCTCCGATTTTGGCTCTTGAATTGCTAAATACTCATTAACTGGTTTGCCAAGTTCCCAATCAAGGTAATGTGCATACACAAGGACTTCCTCTAGGACACCAAAATCAGTTCTGCCATCTGCCATGACTGAAATGAAGTTGCTTTCTCTCAATTTCACTGTGGTCTTCTCTCTTATTGCATCACTGATGTGGCCTACAAATTCAGTACAGGCACTTCTTGTGATCTACATCTCGCCAAGGTCAGCTCTGTTAATGTTTTGAAGTGCACAGAAAGTTTTATATTCATCAAAAGGCCTTTCAATCGCAACAATGGTAAATGCTGTTAAAATCTTCTTTTCCAATTTAGCATCACTGACACATTTTAGAAAGGGAGTTTATTGTGGATTTTGGCACATGTTAAAAGCTTCGACACAACTTGAATGAGCCTGGCTTTTCTCATGCTTCTTCAGACTTTCAATCTTAAACACTTTTGTTCCACTCTTCTTAGCAATGTGACTGTGACTGCTTGGAACACACAGCACAGTACATTGAGTAGACTTCACAGGTGGACGGTTGCATCTGAGGGTATGGATAGGTTAAATCGTACTCTTAAATTGAGAAAAGATATTGCATGTTAATCCACAACCATGGAAACAAGGAGAGCTAATTCCACTGGAACTTTCGCACTCGTTTTCTTCATAGCTGTTTGACTTCTTTTCCTCTAATTCTGAAGATTTGGAGAAGACTTCTGCTGGAGTACTGTTCTCTACTTCACAGGCATTCTCTACTTTCAAAGTGCTCTCAGTATTGAGAAGATCTTCCTTCTTGGTTTTTTTTTGATGAACTCAACTGGCTTTGGAAACCAAACTGTTTTAGACAGCCCCTCCTGCTGGCATTCTTGATGCCTTCATCACCTTTTTTCTCTTTACAGATTTCCCCAGATACCTTGCTTTCTTCTTGAGATGGGTGATTTTCTACTGGCTGAGTGGAACAAAATAGTGGAAAATGTTTTTCTCACACACCGCTGGGGCCCGGGGATGGGTTTAGGCAAGGCTGCTGCCTAAGAGGAGCCCAGCAGCCTGGGGCACCCAAGAAAGTTCTTTGGGCACCTAAATTTTTGCAG
>JAHPZR010043012.1:0-16696 GCA_019787425.1 Platygyra sinensis | reverse complement strand
ACAATTTCAACATAATTGCATATGATTTTAGTTCTTGACTAGTCTTTGTATCTCTTTTTATAATGATATTTTTAGATTTTTAGATAGTTTTTTTTTTTTAGATTTTTGCATGAAATATTTTATTTTTATTAGTTATCTAATTTTTATTGATTGATTGCCTGACTGACTGACTGACCGACCGACCGACCGACTGACCGACTGACCGACTGACCGACTGACCGACTGACCGACTGACCGACTGACCGACTGACTCACTGACTGATTGATTGATTTTTGGTAGGACCCATATTGAGAGCAGTTTTTATAACTGAAATTGTCATCCTGCATAATATATTTTATATTATAATATTTTATTACTATATCCAAGAGATTCCTTGATATCATTACCATTGGTTGAGTGAAGAAGTACTGTTCCAGTCACTGGTCTGCTTGGTGGTCCACTGCCTTTCACAGTAGCTGCAGACACTGCAATGCTGTAAGTTTTCCCTTTGGATAATCCGTTTATTGTTTTCTTTAGTATGTGCCCTTGCACTTCTAATGTGCTTTGAAGACTTCTGGGATCACTTTCTTGATAGGAAATCACATATTTTATTATGATGCCATTTCTATAGTCTTTTGGTGGTGGTTGCCATGTAACATCAAGACTCTGTAGATGGGCAGATTTCCAAGGTAGAATTAGAATATGGCTTTAAATAAATGATGTCTTGAGTGAAAATTATATCCAGAGTTTTAGCCTACCACACTGAGTGGAACATTTTATAGGAAACTGACTATTTGTTATTAATACCTTTATTGTTGTGGGAAGCAAATTCAAAGCTGGTACTAACACTTCTATCAAATGTCTTATCATTTCTTCGATACATGCTTACATATGCATAAAACTAAAACATAGGCATGCAAAGCGTGCAAGAGTTATTTTTTTGTGAAAGGAGCATTCGTAGAACTGTTTACAGTAATGATTTAGTTAAGGTTTTTTGGTTGCGATGTACAGCAAGAAAGAAACTGGGAATTTATGATGTACATACCATGTTACATCGGTAATGGTAAGATGGCTAAATAGTAAGCCATCAAATGTTTGACTGAACAACCTACAATAATCCGACATGTCTCCAGATTAATGTAGGTACATGTACCATCTTATTTTCTAACAGACAATTTGATTCATTCTTTGATACCCACACCGTGATTGGTGTGACACGCGCACATGCATAACTCCCTCACTCATTGATCACATAGCCCTTCCAACCCCCAAGAGGAATTTTTGCTCAAAATACTCAAGTTAAGAGACCTTTTCGCATTTTATATGAGTCGTAAGTTTACCCTTTTTACACAACACTTCTTCATCGAAAATAGAAAGAAAGAGAAAAAACCGTTCTGACACGTTGAAAGTTTAATTTAATTTACTCCGATATGAAAAACAAAAGTGTCAAGTTACCATTTATAACTAAAAATAGCAAACATCTTGTGCGAACGATTTGGCAGCTCTCAAATGAAAAACAAAAGTGTCAAATTACCGTTTGTAACTAAAAGTAACAAGCATCTCATGGGAACGATTTGCTCCCATATAAAAAAACAAAAGTGTCAAGTTACCATTTGTAACTAAAAATAGCAAGCATCTCGTGGGAACAAGTAATGACGATGTATCAGCTCTAATTGAATTTACTCCCTTGTGAAAAACAACATAAAAATATCTCTCTATATTTGCATGCAACAAGAACAAAATAATCGTTTCCTGTACCTATTGTAAACGTTTGAACTCTTTCAAAATTAAATCAAAATAGTCCCGTCTCCTCTAAAACATTTCCTAAGAACTAGAAGCAACGATGCGTGACATCTAATTGAATTTACTCCTTGTGAAAAACAAAAATATCAAGTTACCTTTGTAACTAAAAAATAAAAAAAAAACATCTCACTCATTTGCATACAACTAGCTCAAGCACTGTTTCAAACCTCAAGGCACATAAAATCCTCAGTCTAACCCACAGAAAATGCCGAAGTGAACCCAATAAATGAATACTTTCTCCTCTTTTATAGAAGAATAAATATGGCCGTTCTGAACTGTATCTGGATCAAATCTTCTCATATATCATTTACCTTTAAAACAAGAAATTTGATTGGCTGTTTATAGTACATGTAGATCCGATCTGATTGGTGTGACATACATACATCTCTCACTGACTCACTGACTCACTGACTCACTGATCCGTTGACCCGTCCATAACATACTCGACGCGCCGACTAAGAGGTATTTTTTACAAAAAAATAACTCAAAAATTGTGATATGGTGTACAAGTGAATATGTCTTCATGAATATGCATTGTGGTGTGTTCACCAGTCAATCCTTCTCAGTGATCAAGTAATTTGTTTCCTTGTTACTCCTAATCAGTTTAGACTAAGATATAGCACCAATACTGAGCATTTAGTAAAGAAATAGAGAAAAATGTACAAACTGTACACTGGGTATTGCTAACAGTATTGAAATAGAATATCTTCACTAAACATATAGACAATACATGGGTGTGCATAGATATAGAGGATATTACATGCCTGTGCGTGGATATGAATTTTATCTTTGAGTGGTCAACTCGCGATTTATTATCTAACCATAACGACGGTGATCTCTTCACGTGTGAAGATAACATGTTATCTTCATGTCTGAAGATATGAAGTCTTCGCAGGATAGCTCACTTGGTATTTCACTGGTGTTTATATAATAAAAGGATTTCTCTTGGAGTGCTCAACTTGATATCTCCCTAGAGAGCAGAGCGAGTGAGATATCAAGTGAGATACAAAGTTGAACACTAGAAGAAAAGTCCTGTACCTACAAGTAGCCATGTATGATAATAATTTTGTTTACTCTATAAACATACTTATGACAACTTTTTTGATGATTTTCAAAAGATTTCTGAACACTTTCTGAAGATTTCCAAAAATTCCTGAAAGTTGTCCAAAGACCAGGCAAACATCTCTGAAAATTCCCGAAGACTGTCAAACATTCCCAAGGAAGAAACAAATTTTTGTACTTATTTCAACTGTACTCTACAGATAACAGATGGAGAATAAAAAAATCAAATTATGCCATGGAGTACTTACATCTGGTGTCTGACTCGAGACATTCACGTTAATTGGAGGCCTGGATGGGCCTAAATGGAGTAAATGCAGATAGGTGTGAGTACACAGCCTGGGTTCAACAGGTGACACCTGCGCATTGTTTTGAGAGCTTTTCACAACAGCAACTCAGTAGCAAAACTTTCCTGACAGTTATAATATTAAGGAACAGTCGACTTACTTCCTTGGAGAGTTCTTTGCACAATTATTTCAGACTCTCTCCCAATGACTTTCGTGTATGCTTTAACATATAAACTGTAATTTGTGAATCCAAACAGTCCAGACACTACGCGACTGTTAGTATCCTTGCTAACAACATCTTGATTTTCTGGGCTGTTTACACTGTCTAACTGCCGATAATGTACTGTATAGGCCCTGATTGAATAGTTGCCAACAGGAGCACTCCAGCTTATAATGATGGATGATGAAGAATGTGGCAAAGCAACTACATTAGTTGGAGGCCCAGGCTGATCCTCTAAATCGAAATAAATAAGAAGACAATTAGCCATAGATATGAACACTTCAACTTTAAACACAAATATATACAAATTCAGGGCATTGTGCTCCGACCATTAAGAGACAATTTACAGATGGCCCTGTAGAACTTTCTTAGAATTAATATCTAAAAGAACATGTACATTAAGAGTTTTTAAGAGTTTGAATTACGATACACAGTGCCAGTAGCAATACAAAATGCCAACTAGCCAGCAGTTTACTGTACATACATCAAAAGATGTTTGTTTCACTATGATCTCACCTGATCTGTGAACTATAACACTGGCTGTGGCTTGAACATTTCCAACATTATTTTCTGCAAGGCACTGGTACATCCCACTATCACTAGAGGTAACACTGGATATTGTCAAGTCAGCCCCTCCTTCATAATATCTTACTTTTGCTGCATCACGAGATCTGAGCTCATTGCCATTTTTGAGCCAGGATAGTGATGGTGCAGGTGAGCCACTGGCGGCACATTTCAGTTCAATGGGATCAGTGGTAGTCCACTTTAAACTGCTAGGCTTTGAGGTAAACTGTGGGGGGACTAGAAACAATCAAGGTGTGGTTAGCCAGGACAGGGCGTAGTATTTCTCAAAAGTTTTCATTTTAAAAGCTATTGGTCACTCTTGATTCCCTGCCACTACTTTCCTTTACAAAACATGTAATTTTATCTTCTCAAACTCATTAATAATTCATCAAGTTAAAACAGAGAAAATAAATACCCGGTCTCAATTAGCATAGTTTTTGATGATTGTACTTCTCTGTTTACTACTTGCTTTTTGTTTCAATTGAGAAGATACATCAAACACTTGAGACAATATTTCATCGGCTATCCAAACACCTCAAATTTTGTCACAAAATACTCTGCTGCGTGTCATATTTTCAACTGTCTTCTCGGTGTTTGGATGAGGCCTTCCAAGGGGGTTTTTGATGTCACTTTGTCGCTCGTTTGCCAACCCACCTGACATTTGTTTGGTAAGGGACAAATGTCGCTGTCGCTTTTTCACTATAATACAAATGTTGCTGTCGCACTAAATTTGTGCGATGCCCAACTTAAGCACCTATGAATGAGGGATGACAGGGATGAACTTTCCCACTTCGCGCAAGAAAACTGAGAGAGCAGTGACACACCAACACACGAGCCGACCTTTATAGTGTAACAACGTTGCTGTCTAAAAAAGCAAAGCGAAAACATGTCCCTTTGTCGAAAGTAAAAATGGACTGTCGATGTTGCAAATTGTCGCCCTTTTTCTGTCAGTTTTTGTCAACTGTCCCTGAATCAGAAAAAGATTGTCGCCACACTTTTAAGCAATGTTGCCTGTGGCCAAAACCCTTTGGAAGGCCTCTTGGATACCCTATATTAAGGATTTACTTTTAGAAACTCTATTGAGGTTTTAACTTCAAATTTTAATAAAAACATGTTGCTACGACTTTTGTCTTTCCCTCACTTGTCTTCATTGTTTTGTTTCATCTTCAGGTATCCTTTTAAAACTTCCATCCATTTTCCACTGTTTTCTGCATCAACATTGGCCAATATCATCTAGATTTTCAACATTTTGTAGCCCAAAATGCGATCAAAATGGTTAACATTTTGTAGCTTTCTAGCTCTTGATCATGACAGGTGATAAATTTCCCTGTATAATTGCAACTACTAATTTGACAAGTGACAGAATATGCAGAGTTATCTGCAGCTTACAAAAATAGAGATTGAGGCTTCAATGTATAATATATCATGATTATTGGACAGGGCATCTGACAGGATGTGGTAGTGCGGATCCGCATAATTCGCCTACTTCCACATCCTCCGTATCCTTGGGGCATTTTTCCACACAAAACTAGAAAATTGCTACATGTATATATAAACGAGAGAGCAACTGCTTACCATCCTGTCATGGAGAACAGATGTAAATATTTAATGGAATCTTCTAGAGTGTAAAGTCACACAATGTTTGTGCCAGAACTTTCTACTGTCACGCTATGGAACAGTTTAGAACATTCTACCGAATGATGTAATCATAAAGTATTATAATGCTACATAAATAGAAGCTCCATGAATGTTCTAGAAAATCTGGTGAATATAATGAGTCAGCTACAGTGTAGGTAGAAGTGGTGGTTGGTTTTCTCGGCAGTGGCTGAGAGGGAATTTTTGGAAATCTTTCAGAAAGTGTTCAGAAATCCTTTGAAAATCATCAAAAAAGTTGTCATAAGTATGTTTATAGAGTAAACAAAATTATTATCATACATGGCTACTTGTAGGTACAGGACTTTTCTTCTAGTGTTCAACTTTGTATCTCACTTGATATCTCACTCGCTCTGCTCTCTAGGGAGATATCAAGTTGAGCACTCCAAGAGAAATCCTTTTATTATATAAACACCAGTGAAATACCAAGTGAGCTATCCTGCGAAGACTTCATATCTTCAGACATGAAGATAACATGTTATCTTCACACGTGAAGAGATCACCGTCGTTATGGTTAGATAATAAATCGCGAGTTGACCACTCAAAGATAAAATTCATATCCACGCACAGGCATGTAATATCCTCTATATCTATGCACACCCATGTATTGTCTATATGTTTAGTGAAGATATTCTATTTCAATACTGTTAGCAATACCCAGTGTACAGTTTGTACATTTTTCTCTATTTCTTTACTAAATGCTCAGTATTGGTGCTATATCTTAGTCTAAACTGATTAGGAGTAACAAGGAAACAAATTACTTGATCACTGAGAAGGATTGACTGGTGAACACACCACAATGCATATTCATGAAGACATATTCACTTGTACACCATATCACAATTTTTGAGTTATTTTTTTGTAAAAAAATACCTCTTAGTCGGCGCGTCGAGTATGTTATGTGACGGGTCAACGGATCAGTGAGTCAGTGAGTAAGTCAGTGAGTGAGAGATGTATGTATGTCACACCAATCAGATCGGATCTACATATAAAACAGCAATCAAATTTCTTGTTTTTTAAAGGTAAATGATATATGAGAGATTTGATGCCGATACAGTTCAGAACGGCCATATTTATTCTTCTATAAAAGAGGAGAAAGTATTCATTTATTGGGTTCACTTCGGCATTTTCTGTGGGTTAGACTGAGGATTTTATGTGCCTTGAGGTTTGAAACAGTGCTTGAGCTAGTTGTATGCAAATGAGTGAGATGTTTTTTTTTTTATTTTTTAGTTACAAAGGTAACTTGATATTTTTGTTTTTCACAAGGAGTAAATTCAATTAGATGTCACGCATCGTTGCTTCTAGTTCTTAGGAAATGTTTTAGAGGAGACGGGACTATTTTGATTTAATTTTGAAAGAGTTCAAACGTTTACAATAGGTACAGGAAACGATTATTTTGTTCTTGTTGCATGCAAATATAGAGAGATATTTTTATGTTGTTTTTCACAAGGGAGTAAATTCAATTAGAGCTGATACATCGTCATTACTTGTTCCCACGAGATGCTTGCTATTTTTAGTTACAAATGGTAACTTGACACTTTTGTTTTTTTATATGGGAGCAAATCGTTCCCATGAGATGCTTGTTACTTTTAGTTACAAACGGTAATTTGACACTTTTGTTTTTCATTTGAGAGCTGCCAAATCGTTCGCACAAGATGTTTGCTATTTTTAGTTATAAATGGTAACTTGACACTTTTGTTTTTCATATCGGAGTAAATTAAATTAAACTTTCAACGTGTCAGAACGGTTTTTTCTCTTTCTTTCTATTTTCGATGAAGAAGTGTTGTGTAAAAAGGGTAAACTTACGACTCATATAAAATGCGAAAAGGTCTCTTAACTTGAGTATTTTGAGCAAAAATTCCTCTTGGGGGTTGGAAGGGCTATGTGATCAATGAGTGAGGGAGTTATGCATGTGCGCGTGTCACACCAATCACGGTGTGGGTATCAAAGAATGAATCAAATTGTCTGTTAGAAAATAAGATGGTACATGTACCTACATTAATCTGGAGACATGTCGGATTATTGTAGGTTGTTCAGTCAAACATTTGATGGCTTACTATTTAGCCATCTTACCATTACCGATGTAACATGGTATGTACATCATAAATTCCCAGTTTCTTTCTTGCTGTACATCGCAACCAAAAAACCTTAACTAAATCATTACTGTAAACAGTTCTACGAATGCTCCTTTCACAAAAAAATAACTCTTGCACGCTTTGCATGCCTATGTTTTAGTTTTATGCATATGTAAGCATGTATCGAAGAAATGATAAGACATTTGATAGAAGTGTTAGTACCAGCTTTGAATTTGCTTCCCACAACAATAAAGGTATTAATAACAAATAGTCAGTTTCCTATAAAATGTTCCACTCAGTGTGGTAGGCTAAAACTCTGGATATAATTTTCACTCAAGACATCATTTATTTAAAGCCATATTCTAATTCTACCTTGGAAATCTGCCCATCTACAGAGTCTTGATGTTACATGGCAACCACCACCAAAAGACTATAGAAATGGCATCATAATAAAATATGTGATTTCCTATCAAGAAAGTGATCCCAGAAGTCTTCAAAGCACATTAGAAGTGCAAGGGCACATACTAAAGAAAACAATAAACGGATTATCCAAAGGGAAAACTTACAGCATTGCAGTGTCTGCAGCTACTGTGAAAGGCAGTGGACCACCAAGCAGACCAGTGACTGGAACAGTACTTCTTCACTCAACCAATGGTAATGATATCAAGGAATCTCTTGGATATAGTAATAAAATATTATAATATAAAATATATTATGCAGGATGACAATTTCAGTTATAAAAACTGCTCTCAATATGGGTCCTACCAAAAATCAATCAATCAGTCAGTGAGTCAGTCGGTCATAATTGCATATGATTTTAGTTCTTGACTAGTCTTTGTATCTCTTTTTATAATGATATTTTTAGATTTTTAGATAGTTTTTTTTTTTTAGATTTTTGCATGAAATATTTTATTTTTATTAGTTATCTAATTTTTATTGATTGATTGCCTGACTGACTGACTGACCGACCGACCGACCGACTGACCGACTGACCGACTGACCGACTGACCGACTGACCGACTGACCGACTGACCGACTGACTCACTGACTGATTGATTGATTTTGGTAGGACCCATATTGAGAGCAGTTTTTATAACTGAAATTGTCATCCTGCATAATATATTTTATATTATAATATTTTATTACTATATCCAAGAGATTCCTTGATATCATTACCATTGGTTGAGTGAAGAAGTACTGTTCCAGTCACTGGTCTGCTTGGTGGTCCACTGCCTTTCACAGTAGCTGCAGACACTGCAATGCTGTAAGTTTTCCCTTTGGATAATCCGTTTATTGTTTTCTTTAGTATGTGCCCTTGCACTTCTAATGTGCTTTGAAGACTTCTGGGATCACTTTCTTGATAGGAAATCACATATTTTATTATGATGCCATTTCTATAGTCTTTTGGTGGTGGTTGCCATGTAACATCAAGACTCTGTAGATGGGCAGATTTCCAAGGTAGAATTAGAATATGGCTTTAAATAAATGATGTCTTGAGTGAAAATTATATCCAGAGTTTTAGCCTACCACACTGAGTGGAACATTTTATAGGAAACTGACTATTTGTTATTAATACCTTTATTGTTGTGGGAAGCAAATTCAAAGCTGGTACTAACACTTCTATCAAATGTCTTATCATTTCTTCGATACATGCTTACATATGCATAAAACTAAAACATAGGCATGCAAAGCGTGCAAGAGTTATTTTTTTGTGAAAGGAGCATTCGTAGAACTGTTTACAGTAATGATTTAGTTAAGGTTTTTTGGTTGCGATGTACAGCAAGAAAGAAACTGGGAATTTATGATGTACATACCATGTTACATCGGTAATGGTAAGATGGCTAAATAGTAAGCCATCAAATGTTTGACTGAACAACCTACAATAATCCGACATGTCTCCAGATTAATGTAGGTACATGTACCATCTTATTTTCTAACAGACAATTTGATTCATTCTTTGATACCCACACCGTGATTGGTGTGACACGCGCACATGCATAACTCCCTCACTCATTGATCACATAGCCCTTCCAACCCCAAGAGGAATTTTTGCTCAAAATACTCAAGTTAAGAGACCTTTTCGCATTTTATATGAGTCGTAAGTTTACCCTTTTTACACAACACTTCTTCATCGAAAATAGAAAGAAAGAGAAAAAACCGTTCTGACACGTTGAAAGTTTAATTTAATTTACTCCGATATGAAAAACAAAAGTGTCAAGTTACCATTTATAACTAAAAATAGCAAACATCTTGTGCGAACGATTTGGCAGCTCTCAAATGAAAAACAAAAGTGTCAAATTACCGTTTGTAACTAAAAGTAACAAGCATCTCATGGGAACGATTTGCTCCCATATAAAAAAACAAAAGTGTCAAGTTACCATTTGTAACTAAAAATAGCAAGCATCTCGTGGGAACAAGTAATGACGATGTATCAGCTCTAATTGAATTTACTCCCTTGTGAAAAACAACATAAAAATATCTCTCTATATTTGCATGCAACAAGAACAAAATAATCGTTTCCTGTACCTATTGTAAACGTTTGAACTCTTTCAAAATTAAATCAAAATAGTCCCGTCTCCTCTAAAACATTTCCTAAGAACTAGAAGCAACGATGCGTGACATCTAATTGAATTTACTCCTTGTGAAAAACAAAAAATATCAAGTTACCTTTGTAACTAAAAAATAAAAAAAAAACATCTCACTCATTTGCATACAACTAGCTCAAGCACTGTTTCAAACCTCAAGGCACATAAAAATCCTCAGTCTTAACCCCACAGAAAATGCCGAAGTGAACCCAATAAATGACATACTTTCTCACTCTTTTATAGAAGAATAAATATGGCCGTTCTGAACTGTATCGGCATCAAATCTTCTCATATATCATTTACCTTTAAAACAAGAAATTTGATTGGCTGTTTATAGTAGATCCGATCTGATTGGTGTGACATACATACATCTCTCACTCACTGACTTACTCACTGACTCACTGATCCGTTGACCCGTCCATAACATACTCGACGCGCCGACTAAGAGGTATTTTTTTACAAAAAAATAAACTCAAAAATTGTGAGTATGTAAGTATGTATACCCAAGTGAAGCGGATCTTCCATGAATATGCACATTGTGGTAGTGGTTCACCAGTCAAATCTCTTCTCAGATGATCAAGTAATTTGGTTTCCTTGCCTTACTCCTAATCCGTTTAAAGACTAAGATATAGCACCAATCACTGAAGCATTTAAGTAAAAGAAATAGAGAACAAATGTACAAACTGTACATCTGGGTATTGACTAACTACGTATAGATGAAATAGAAATATTCACTAAACACACAGAGACAAATACACAACCGGGTGTGCATAGATATAGAGGATATTACATGCCTGTGCGTGGATAGGAATTTTCATCATTTGAGTGCGTCAAACTCGCCGATGTTCTTATTATCTATCACACATAAACGACGGTGGATCTCTATCACGTGTGAAGATAACTAGGTTATCTTCATGTCTGAAGAATAAATGAAGTCTTCGTCACGGATATGCTCAGCTTCTCCACTCGGTCTCCTCTGAACAACAACAGAACTCTGTGACTTCTCTACTCAGCCACTGCCGAGAAAACCAACCACCACTTCTACCTACACTGTAGCTGACTCATTATATTCACCAGATTTTCTAGAACATTCATGGAGCTTCTATTTATGTAGCATTATAATACTTTATGATTACATCATTCGGTAGAATGTTCTAAACTGTTCCATAGCGTGACAGTAGAAAGTTCTGGCACAAACATTGTGTGACTTTACACTCTAGAAGATTCCATTAAATATTTACATCTGTTCTCCATGACAGGATGGTAAGCAGTTGCTCTCTCGTTTATATATACATGTAGCAATTTTCTAGTTTTGTGTGGAAAAATGCCCCAAGGATACGGAGGATGTGGAAGTAGGCGAATTATGCGGATCCGCACTACCACATCCTGTCAGATGCCCTGTCCAATAATCATGATATATTATACATTGAAGCCTCAATCTCTATTTTTGTAAGCTGCAGATAACTCTGCATATTCTGTCACTTGTCAAATTAGTAGTTGCAATTATACAGGGAAATTTATCACCTGTCATGATCAAGAGCTAGAAAGCTACAAAATGTTAACCATTTTGATCGCATTTTGGGCTACAAAATGTTGAAAATCTAGATGATATTGGCCAATGTTGATGCAGAAAACAGTGGAAAATGGATGGAAGTTTTAAAAGGATACCTGAAGATGAAACAAAACAATGAAGACAAGTGAGGGAAAGACAAAAGTCGTAGCAACATGTTTTTATTAAAATTTGAAGTTAAAACCTCAATAGAGTTTCTAAAAGTAAATCCTTAATATAGGGTATCCAAGAGGCCTTCCAAAGGGTTTTGGCCACAGGCAACATTGCTTAAAAGTGTGGCGACAATCTTTTTCTGATTCAGGGACAGTTGACAAAAACTGACAGAAAAAGGGCGACAATTTGCAACATCGACAGTCCATTTTTACTTTCGACAAAGGGACATGTTTTCGCTTTGCTTTTTTAGACAGCAACGTTGTTACACTATAAAGGTCGGCTCGTGTGTTGGTGTGTCACTGCTCTCTCAGTTTCTTGCGCGAAGTGGGAAAGTTCATCCCTGTCATCCCTCATTCATAGGTGCTTAAGTTGGGCATCGCACAAATTTAGTGCGACAGCAACATTTGTATTATAGTGAAAAAGCGACAGCGACATTTGTCCCTTACCAAACAAATGTCAGGTGGGTTGGCAAACGAGCGACAAAGTGACATCAAAAACCCCCTTGGAAGGCCTCATCCAAACACCGAGAAGACAGTTGAAAATATGACACGCAGCAGAGTATTTTGTGACAAAATTTGAGGTGTTTGGATAGCCGATGAAATATTGTCTCAAGTGTTTGATGTATCTTCTCAATTGAAACAAAAAGCAAGTAGTAAACAGAGAAGTACAATCATCAAAAACTATGCTAATTGAGACCGGGTATTTATTTTCTCTGTTTTAACTTGATGAATTATTAATGAGTTTGAGAAGATAAAATTACATGTTTTGTAAAGGAAAGTAGTGGCAGGGAATCAAGAGTGACCAATAGCTTTTAAAATGAAAACTTTTGAGAAATACTACGCCCTGTCCTGGCTAACCACACCTTGATTGTTTCTAGTCCCCCCACAGTTTACCTCAAAGCCTAGCAGTTTAAAGTGGACTACCACTGATCCCATTGAACTGAAATGTGCCGCCAGTGGCTCACCTGCACCATCACTATCCTGGCTCAAAAATGGCAATGAGCTCAGATCTCGTGATGCAGCAAAAGTAAGATATTATGAAGGAGGGGCTGACTTGACAATATCCAGTGTTACCTCTAGTGATAGTGGGATGTACCAGTGCCTTGCAGAAAATAATGTTGGAAATGTTCAAGCCACAGCCAGTGTTATAGTTCACAGATCAGGTGAGATCATAGTGAAACAAACATCTTTTGATGTATGTACAGTAAACTGCTGGCTAGTTGGCATTTTGTATTGCTACTGGCACTGTGTATCGTAATTCAAACTCTTAAAAACTCTTAATGTACATGTTCTTTTAGATATTAATTCTAAGAAAGTTCTACAGGGCCATCTGTAAATTGTCTCTTAATGGTCGGAGCACAATGCCCTGAATTTGTATATATTTGTGTTTAAAGTTGAAGTGTTCATATCTATGGCTAATTGTCTTCTTATTTATTTCGATTTAGAGGATCAGCCTGGGCCTCCAACTAATGTAGTTGCTTTGCCACATTCTTCATCATCCATCATTATAAGCTGGAGTGCTCCTGTTGGCAACTATTCAATCAGGGCCTATACAGTACATTATCGGCAGTTAGACAGTGTAAACAGCCCAGAAAATCAAGATGTTGTTAGCAAGGATACTAACAGTCGCGTAGTGTCTGGACTGTTTGGATTCACAAATTACAGTTTATATGTTAAAGCATACACGAAAGTCATTGGGAGAGAGTCTGAAATAATTGTGCAAAGAACTCTCCAAGGAAGTAAGTCGACTGTTCCTTAATATTATAACTGTCAGGAAAGTTTTGCTACTGAGTTGCTGTTGTGAAAAGCTCTCAAAACAATGCGCAGGTGTCACCTGTTGAACCCAGGCTGTGTACTCACACCTATCTGCATTTACTCCATTTAGGCCCATCCAGGCCTCCAATTAACGTGAATGTCTCGAGTCAGACACCAGATGTAAGTACTCCATGGCATAATTTGATTTTTTTATTCTCCATCTGTTATCTGTAGAGTACAGTTGAAATAAGTACAAAAATTTGTTTCTTCCTTGGGAATGTTTGACAGTCTTCGGGAATTTTCAGAGATGTTTGCCTGGTCTTTGGACAACTTTCAGGAATTTTTGGAAATCTTCAGAAAGTGTTCAGAAATCTTTTGAAAATCATCAAAAAAGTTGTCATAAGTATGTTTATAGAGTAAACAAAATTATTATCATACATGGCTACTTGTAGGTACAGGACTTTTCTTCTAGTGTTCAACTTTGTATCTCACTTGATATCTCACTCGCTCTGCTCTCTAGGGAGATATCAAGTTGAGCACTCCAAGAGAAATCCTTTTATTATATAAACACCAGTGAAATACCAAGTGAGCTATCCTGCGAAGACTTCATATCTTCAGACATGAAGATAACATGTTATCTTCACACGTGAAGAGATCACCGTCGTTATGGTTAGATAATAAATCGCGAGTTGACCACTCAAAGATAAAATTCATATCCACGCACAGGCATGTAATATCCTCTATATCTATGCACACCCATGTATTGTCTATATGTTTAGTGAAGATATTCTATTTCAATACTGTTAGCAATACCCAGTGTACAGTTTGTACATTTTTCTCTATTTCTTTACTAAATGCTCAGTATTGGTGCTATATCTTAGTCTAAACTGATTAGGAGTAACAAGGAAACAAATTACTTGATCACTGAGAAGGATTGACTGGTGAACACACCACAATGCATATTCATGAAGACATATTCACTTGTACACCATATCACAATTTTTGAGTTATTTTTTTGTAAAAAATACCTCTTAGTCGGCGCGTCGAGTATGTTATGGACGGGTCAACGGATCAGTGAGTCAGTGAGTCAGTGAGTCAGTGAGAGATGTATGTATGTCACACCAATCAGATCGGATCTACATGTACTATAAACAGCCAATCAAATTTCTTGTTTTAAAGGTAAATGATATATGAGAAGATTTGATCCAGATACAGTTCAGAACGGCCATATTTATTCTTCTATAAAAGAGGAGAAAGTATTCATTTATTGGGTTCACTTCGGCATTTTCTGTGGGTTAGACTGAGGATTTTATGTGCCTTGAGGTTTGAAACAGTGCTTGAGCTAGTTGTATGCAAATGAGTGAGATGTTTTTTTTTTATTTTTTAGTTACAAAGGTAACTTGATATTTTTGTTTTTCACAAGGAGTAAATTCAATTAGATGTCACGCATCGTTGCTTCTAGTTCTTAGGAAATGTTTTAGAGGAGACGGGACTATTTTGATTTAATTTTGAAAGAGTTCAAACGTTTACAATAGGTACAGGAAACGATTATTTTGTTCTTGTTGCATGCAAATATAGAGAGATATTTTTATGTTGTTTTTCACAAGGGAGTAAATTCAATTAGAGCTGATACATCGTCATTACTTGTTCCCACGAGATGCTTGCTATTTTTAGTTACAAATGGTAACTTGACACTTTTGTTTTTTTATATGGGAGCAAATCGTTCCCATGAGATGCTTGTTACTTTTAGTTACAAACGGTAATTTGACACTTTTGTTTTTCATTTGAGAGCTGCCAAATCGTTCGCACAAGATGTTTGCTATTTTTAGTTATAAATGGTAACTTGACACTTTTGTTTTTCATATCGGAGTAAATTAAATTAAACTTTCAACGTGTCAGAACGGTTTTTTCTCTTTCTTTCTATTTTCGATGAAGAAGTGTTGTGTAAAAAGGGTAAACTTACGACTCATATAAAATGCGAAAAGGTCTCTTAACTTGAGTATTTTGAGCAAAAATTCCTCTTGGGGGTTGGAAGGGCTATGTGATCAATGAGTGAGGGAGTTATGCATGTGCGCGTGTCACACCAATCACGGTGTGGGTATCAAAGAATGAATCAAATTGTCTGTTAGAAAATAAGATGGTACATGTACCTACATTAATCTGGAGACATGTCGGATTATTGTAGGTTGTTCAGTCAAACATTTGATGGCTTACTATTTAGCCATCTTACCATTACCGATGTAACATGGTATGTACATCATAAATTCCCAGTTTCTTTCTTGCTGTACATCGCAACCAAAAAACCTTAACTAAATCATTACTGTAAACAGTTCTACGAATGCTCCTTTCACAAAAAAATAACTCTTGCACGCTTTGCATGCCTATGTTTTAGTTTTATGCATATGTAAGCATGTATCGAAGAAATGATAAGACATTTGATAGAAGTGTTAGTACCAGCTTTGAATTTGCTTCCCACAACAATAAAGGTATTAATAACAAATAGTCAGTTTCCTATAAAATGTTCCACTCAGTGTGGTAGGCTAAAACTCTGGATATAATTTTCACTCAAGACATCATTTATTTAAAGCCATATTCTAATTCTACCTTGGAAATCTGCCCATCTACAGAGTCTTGATGTTACATGGCAACCACCACCAAAAGACTATAGAAATGGCATCATAATAAAATATGTGATTTCCTATCAAGAAAGTGATCCCAGAAGTCTTCAAAGCACATTAGAAGTGCAAGGGCACATACTAAAGAAAACAATAAACGGATTATCCAAAGGGAAAACTTACAGCATTGCAGTGTCTGCAGCTACTGTGAAAGGCAGTGGACCACCAAGCAGACCAGTGACTGGAACAGTACTTCTTCACTCAACCAATGGTAATGATATCAAGGAATCTCTTGGATATAGTAATAAAATATTATAATATAAAATATATTATGCAGGATGACAATTTCAGTTATAAAAACTGCTCTCAATATGGGTC
>JAHPZR010043011.1:22500-33448 GCA_019787425.1 Platygyra sinensis | reverse complement strand
TCAACAAAATTCGACTTTTGATCATTTATATCTTCTAAAATCGAAATCAAGGAAGATCATTCCAGACGTAGCAAGGTAGATAATTTCATCTAATATCGGCAAGACCACAACGACAAACCAATGCAAAAGGGTGCCGGATCTTTGGAGACCTGGATCAGTTAAAATCAAAAGATACTATGCAAAAAACGGTAGACTGATCGCCACGGCGAAGAGAGGAAAAAAATTAAATAAAACAGCAATGAAATTAAAGCAAGTACTTGTTTTAATTTCATTGCTGTTTTATTTAATTTTTTTCCTCTCTTCGCCGTGGCGATCAGTCTACCGTTTTTTGCATAGATAATTTCAATTTGCATCGAAAATGCTCATTTATTGATCACTAGACTGAAAATTCGCCACCAATGCGCCGATTTACCGAATTTTAACAAAATAATCACGTGACGTGTTACGTGGTCAAAGTTGTATGTTACGGCAAGGCAGTACGCCGGATTTTATAATCAGGGAAAAGTTCAGATTGGTAAAACAAAATATACCTGTCCAACCATATTTCTACTTTAAATTCCTGACCCAGGCCTTAAACTGATTGAGTCATGACAAACAAGTACTTGCTTTAATTTCATTGCTGTTTTATTTAATTTTTTTCCTCTCTTCGCCGTGGCGATCAGTCTACCGTTTTTTGCATAGATAATTTCAATTTGCATCGAAAATGCTCATTTATTGATCACTAGACTGAAAATTCGCCACCAATGCGCCGATTTACCGAATTTTAACAAAATAATCACGTGACGTGTTACGTGGTCAAAGTTATATGTTACGGCAAGGCAGTACGCCGGATTTTTATAATCAGGGAAAAGTTCAGATTGGTAAAACAAAATATACCTGTCCAACCATATTTCTACTTTAAATTCCTGACCCAGGCCTTAAACTGATTGAGTCATGATTGTAAACAAAAAACACACCCTATCTCAGTCCAATATGTATAAATTTTACACCTTTTTGGACATAAACAGCCCAAAAGCCATACCCTTTGGGGCCGCCCAAATACCACTGATGGCCCATCTAGCGGAGTAATCCCAACCCCTGCCCTTCCGAGCCCAGAACACATAAATGCGCCGTTTCTCTGCTGGGAAATTTCCGCGCCATATTTTACAGGTCACGTTTGGATCCTTTTGGCTTTAAAATATATATATATTTTTTTGCTTTGAACGTCTCATTGAATCTTTCTATTTACTATTCTTTTAACCATTTTGGCAATGCGTGACAAAAATCCTTTCAAGTGACTATTGCGTGACAGGCAAAATTAGATCTACTTCGGACGCTAATATTACCATTTTAGCATGCAACATGCGCGAGGATTGGAACAGCACGTGAGTATTTCGTTTTAAGACGATTCCTCAAAAATAAAACTTATTATTATTATTATTATTATTATTATTATTATTATTATTATTATTATCACAAACACAATACTTACAATACAATATGAAACACCACTTACACTAATTACAATGCTTATTTACATTACTCTTCTTACAGTCACTACTAATTACACTACTTACAATATCCAGCTCTATTAACAACACAATCGACTGATTATACTATTACATACAAAAAGTACTATTTTCTTTTAACATTGCACAATGACACGTACCAGCGTTGGCGACGCCCAGTTAATTCTCTAACAAAAATAAAGTACAATAAACTGATAAACAATGAAGAATATGAGATCTAAGTTTATGCATTGGTCTTCCATTCTTTTCCCTAAAAAAAGGGCAAACACAAAATTATATGAGAAACTCCCATCTAATTTAAAAATCGCGAAGCTTTCTGTTTCTTATAGCAATTATTTTTTCAACTTGTTTCTTAACTTCAACCTTGTGCAGAAACAATCTAAATATTGGGGAGGTGTTATTTTTTCTACATTCCCAAATAGTTAATTTCCCTAAAATTATCAAATAATTTAACAAATCGTTCCTCTGAAGTAAGCCAACCATTATATCCTTTAAAGACAAAATTAGATATTCGCCACTAAGGTCAAACCACCAGACTGTAAATACGTTCCAAAAAGCCTGCACAAAGGAGCAGTTAAAGAAGAGGCGGTAAAGATCTTCCATATAGGTTCCACAAAAAGAACACTTATCCGAATCACTTAAACCTATTTTGAACAATTTGTCGTTCGTAAACAAAATAAAATTCAATACTCTGTACTGAAACGACCAAACATACGTTTCGCCCGCAACAAGATAAGGAATAGAGAAAAGTTCCTGCGCATTTGAAAGCTCAAAATCCGCTGTCAACTTTTTAAAGCCATTCGGGATTCTCGCTTTACTTGATATCATCGTAGAATAAAACTGTTTACACTTTGCCGTATATGCATTAAAATATTTAGACTTATAATCCAAATTCATAGGATCAAGATTACCCGCAGTGGGGACGGAGCAGGAACTTTTGATTTCATATTAGTAATAGAAGATCTCAAGGCTGTCCAAGTCAGAAAATTAGTGTTTAAGTCCTTTTTGCTTAAAGGATTTATAAGAACGCACATTGTCAACATCGAACTGTAAATCATTCAAATAAGTTATGCCCTTGTCAAAGTATGTTTTATAAAAAAAACAGGTTTATTATTTATTCGTATATCCTTATTATTCCAAATTACATTTTGAGAATAATTCACATCAGAAAAGGAGTCATCTAAAATCCGCCCCACCATCTAAGAAGCTGTAAGTAAAACTTACTAAGAGTTAAGTCAAGCTCATTTACGTCATAGTTACGTCTGAAAAGAAAACATCCTCCGTATTTTTTTAAGTTGTATTTGAGATAAGAAATCCAGGGGCCTTCCTTCTCATCTAAGAGACGCGGAATCCAAGACAATCTTAATGCTTTAATATGTAGCTCAAGGTCTGTGAGATTCAGTCCACCATTCCCTAAAGTATTTATCACAGAAAGCCTTGTGACTTTATCAGGGCCTTTCCATAAAAATTTGTAGATCATTTTCTCCATCTGTTTAATAATTTCGGGTGGCGTTCCTATTATTGAAGACACATATAATAATTTTGGATTAGGAAAGATTTAATTATTGTTACTTTGGGCCAAATAGGGAGAGACCTCTGAGTTTCCATAAGTTAATCATTTTTTGAACTTCATTATATCTATCCTGGAAATTTTGTTTCATAACTTGTTCTTGATCACAGGAGAAAGTGACTACCTAGGGTGTTAACACCTATACACCACTCAAGGCCCAGAGGTGTTTCTAAAGATTTTTTTGTTTTTTTCCACCCAGTACATAGCTTTGGTTTTAGAAAGGTTCATTTTTAAGCCAGAACATTTTTCAAAGTCATTAAGGATTTGTATTACTTTTTCGACTGATGAAATATTTGCTAGAGTAGCTGTCATGTCGTCGCATAGAACAAAGACTTAGTTTCATCTTCCCCAATTTTTATGCCTTCAATATCTCATTTGTTCTTATAGATATCACCAAAATAAAAATAAAACTTACCGATGAATTTTTTTTCAAACTTTCCCTGAATGTTCTCTACCAAACACTGTTTCGAAAAATACAATAAAAATGATAGGTCACCATTCTCGTTTAAGAGATATGATGGGCCAATCTTACCTCATTTGTGCCTGTACTCGTGCTAATCACGCGCGTTATTCATCGGTCCACGTTAAATTTTGCGGTAGCTCGAAACATTGTTTATAAAAGTAATACTCGGGAAAAAACTTGACAGGTAGAAAGTGTCGAGCATATAGAACAATATCATATAAAATTTGTGGGAACATAACACTATTTGAAACGACGTGGACGTAAAGCGTTCGTAGAGTTGTTATTTTTGCGGTCATAATTTGCATCACAGAGTAACGGTTTCGTGCACTCTTTCGTCTATATCTTTTTTTCCTTCCGATAGATTTTTTAGTTTTCTTTTAAATTAAGGAGGACAATATGCAGACTATTATTATGCAATAAAAAATATAGGTCACCGTGCTCGTTTAAAAGAAAACGAACATTTATTTCGCTATCGAGCTTACCTTGAGGGAAATTTCTTTCGTTGTGTACGTGCACGCGCTAATTTGCGCGCGCTAATGACGCAAAAATCGTGCGCAGTAGGGATGCGCAATGCAATACTGAGGAATCACCTTAACAAGCAAGGGACGGACGCTGGAAGGCTTCACTACTTTTATGGATTGTTGTTGAGGTGGATTATCTTGGAGGCACTGATTGAATGTCAGTAAGGAGGATGTACTTTGTCGAACTCCACTGATCGCATGGTTATCGTGTAGGATTCTGAATTCGCCAGCACTAATACTTGAATGTAATTTAAGAAGGTGAGCTAAACATGACTTTTCTACCATAGTTAAGTCCAAATACCGAGGAAATCAAATTCAAGAAGACATTTTCAGGTTCCTTTTGATTATCTGGTCACAGGCACTTTCGTTTTTCTAGCAGGTTAGTGTTGTGATTATCACGATTTTGAGAGCGTTAGTACGCAGCGCTGATGTAAAGCCCGAAAATAATTTTAATACCAGGTTTTACACTGACATTTTGTCTTTCGAAACGTCAAACTCTTGGGTGTTTTAGTATTTTTACCGGGTAGCGAATTTGCCGATTGAAAAAGTGTGCATAATTAAGAATTTTTAGGAAGTGAATTTTAGTGATTTTAAGCGGCACGTCGTCGCCTTGAAAATTAACCAACAGAAGTATAATTGGCCTCAAAAGACTTGCAAACTCCTCAAACATAAATTTCCAGGCTCAAACTGGAGTATTTGATGGGGATTAAACAGAGCGAAGTTTTTGATAAGGTATTAGTCACTGAATTTTGCGTGTTTTTGACCAGACGTGGGACCGCAACGGATTTTTGATTTTTTAGCGGGTTTAAAAAAAAATTTCAAGAAAAAAATCACACCACGTTTCTTGGCTTAGCATAGGCTATCTCTGGGAAGAATATGAAAAATTTTGATTTTTCATCATGTGCCACGACTGGCTCGGTCCTAGTGGACATTCCCGCTTAATGCCTTTCTAAACGACTTCAAATCTCGATTTAAAACGTGCAGAATTCCGGTTGATGTAGCCAAGATTATCTCGTTGAATTACTTTAGCCCCTTTACAAAGTTACCACTTATTGAATTTAGGGAAAACCTGAAAATAAAAGTCTACTGATGAATAAGCCATTAAGGAACAAGATTAACACGGATTACAAACAGGAAACGGGAAAATTTTCTCACAAAGACAACTTTAACTTGAAGCAAACCTGAAAATAAAAGTCTATTAAGATAGAAAAACATCTAACAGGCAGGAGCCCATCAAAAAGGATGGTTAAGGATGGAAAAGATTGCCACGGATTCAGTACAAACAGGAAACGGGGGAAATTTCTACACAAACTCTGATGTAGCTCCCTTTAATTTTGCTGCAAATAACTGTGCTTGACTGTTTTGGATATTAAGATCATTTTCTGTGTCAATATCGGTCATAAGAATTACGACTTCCTCACCAACGCACATGCATGTCATTTTTTATGAATGAACAACGAAGTTTCCGCTACGCCTCGCCTCTTTTCAACTTCAGTTTGGGAACTTCCGACAAAGTTTACTTAAGTTCTGCGTTATAGTTTTCCGGATCATTTATGTTCTGTGCATTTCCGCTGTCAGCCGCTTTAACCAGTTTGAATTTTATTTTAATTTCCCAACTCTTTTGTCGGCCGTCACCCTTCGTTTTTTAAGTGACTATTCAGTTCTACAAACGTTTTCCTCCTTCAAATCGTTATGTTTACTTAAGGCGGAACCAGTAATTGTTACAAGGGCTATTGACAAATGCATGAAATTAACTACTTCCTATTCGAAAATAGATTGAATCACAAATAATGTTTAACCTTTTTTTTACCGCTGACACTACAACTCAAATATCAGTATATAAATAATATATAGTGTGATAGTCTTCGTTATCAAAGAAACTGCTGCAGACGTCAGTTTTGAAAAACTCGTTACAGCAGGTTTTTTTTTTTTACTTTTACCAACTTCAAGTTGACACCTTGTGTTACTGTAAAGGCTGTCATTAACCTGAGACACAAAGAATCAGATCCGGGACAGTGACTAATATTTAAGCCATTTAGTCTCAAACTTTTTCGTATTTCTAAATAGCTGAACGATGATTTCCAGTTATTTCAAGTAAATGAGATAAACACAAAAATATTTAACACATCAAAGTAAACTAGACAAGGATAGTTGGAAAAGTTTACGCATATAATCGATATCGTAACGTTAAAGGAATGCAGAGAAAACAAGTTTACACGGGGTGAACGATCTACACGGTACTAACCACTCCAACTATTAAAAAGTTCCATTTTTCACCTCTCCCAACAAGGGGACACTGCGACCTTGGTTAAAAACTGGCCTGCTACACTTGGATTACAAAAGACAGCGAGATATTAATAGAATGCCTCTCTTATTTTAAAAATTTATACACCACAAAACTGGCTGATGGACAAGATCCATCCATCAACCAATTTTTCTTTCCAGAAGTAGGCGATGTACATCTCTCAAAAGCAGAAGAAACGTCCTGTGAAGGCCCGCTTACAGAAACAGAATGTCTCTCTTCCTTGAAACAAATGGCCGACAGCAAAACTCCTGGGACAGACGGTCTACCAGCAGAGTTCTACAAATTGTTTTGGAGCGATATTTCTGACGCTCTTATCTCTGCGCTTAACTTTGCATACGACACCGGTAAACTACCAATTACTCAGAGACGAGGATTAATAAAACTCATTCCCAAGAAAGAAACAGACCTTAAAAATCTTAAAAATTGGCGACCTTTATCTCTTTTAAACTGCGATTACAAAATAGCCGCAAAGTCAATCGCAAATAGAATCCAAGCTACTCTCCCAAAACTCATCAACAATGACCAGACAGGATTTATCAAAGGCAGGTTTATTGGTGAAAATATACGCTTGATTGATAGCATCATTAACTACACCGCTAACAAAAATATCCCTGGTTTGATTTTGCTTTTAGACTTCGAAAAAGCCTTCGATACCCTCGAATGGCCATTTATTGAAAAACCTTACAACACTATGGCTTCGGCCTCTCGATCCAAAAATGGATACGAACTCTTTATTGTGATATTGAAAGCTGCATAATAAATAACGGGTGGATGAGCGATTGTTTTAAAATTGAAAGAGGGGTGAGACAAGGCTGCCCTTTATCTCCATATTTATTTATTCTTTCGGTCGAAGTTCTAGCTAACGCAATTCGACGGGACCCTAGTATAAAAGGCATTTCAATCAACCAAAATGAAATCAAATTAAGTCAATATGCAGACGATACCACATTAATTCTAGACGGCTCACAAGACACGCTTGAAACCTCTCTCGACGTTATAGAAAAATTCAGCAAGATATCTGGCCTTAGACTTAACAACAAAAAAACCGAAGCGTTATGGATAGGTTCAAAGGCGAGAAGCTCAGAACTCTTGTGTCCAGAAAAAGATTTCAAATGGCAAGAGCTCAAAATTAAAACACTAGGAGTTTGGCTCTCAATAGACCCTGGACTAACCATGATTCTGAATTTCGAAGAAAAAAACCGAAAAAGTTCAGAACGTACTTAAAAACTGGCAGTATCGAAGATTAAGCTTACTTGGAAAAATCACTATATTAAAAAGCCTAGTCGCCTCCCAGCTGGTTAATGTCTTTTCTCCTTTGCAAACAAACCACCAAGTTATCAAAGAATTGAACGAAGCTTTCTATCATTTCCTATGGGACGGGAAACCCGACAAGATTAAAAGAAACGTTATAATTAACGAGTACAGCGATGGTGTGCTTAAAATGATTGATCTTTTCTCATTCAACAAATCTTTAAAAACCATCTGGATCAGAAAGTATCTTGATAAAACAAACATGGGAAAATGGAAACTTTTTTTGACCTAGAACTCGGCAAATACGGGGGGGGGGGGGGGAGCTGTGTTTTGGGTGACCTAGACAAAAAAAGATATGAAAAACCACTTTCAAACTTCTGATATATTCATTAACAAAATACTGCTGATTTGGGCCGAGGTTAATTTTAATAGCAATATCTCTTCCTTAGAGCAATATAAAACACAGCGCCTCTGGAATAATTCCTTGATAAGAATTGACCGCAAACCTGTATTATTTCGAGAATGGCTTGCCAAGGAATTTTGACAGTCGAATCTCTTATAAAAGACGGGACCTGTTTCTTCTCCTATACAGAGTTTTTGAACAAATACCATTGCAAAAGTTGCCCACTTGCTTTCAGCGGGATTATTGCAACGTTAAAGACAATAAGGGAGAGATTCAAGGAAACTGTCGACAGTCTGGAAACCGTTGAAGTTGAATCTTTCACTAAAGCTTTCCAAAAAACGAAGAAACCCAGCAATTTAACGAATAGAAAACTCGTTGCAACAAAGAGTGAAAAACCGAGAGCTTCCCAAACAAAATGGTATAGAGATTGCGACCTCAATGAGGAGAAATAGATTGGAAAAAAACATTTCATTTCATTGGAAAAAAACATTTCATTTCTGGGGAACTTTTTTTTCAATGGCTACAATCATCCTCTTTAATTCAGAAGGGTAATCATCTTGCCATGACTACTGCTTTGGGGCTGAAACCAGACAGTTCAAATGCAAAACTGCAAATAGATTTCTCCTGTCTCATGAGCACATATTATATTTGGAAGTGTAAGTTGAGAGATTAAATTCCCAACCTTTCACAATATTTGCGCCTTTTGAAAAAAGCTTATGAAATCGAAACAAACGGACTCAACCTCCAGCCTGAAAAATGGAAACCTCTCCTTGGCCACCTTTAAGGAGTTGAGAGCGCAAAAATTTGCAAAACTCAATATTACCGACATAGTGACCTATCTATGGAGTAAGCTGGCCCTTTATTTTATTTTATTTTTATTTTTTCTCTCTCTCTTTTGATGTATTATAAGTAAGTTTGATTTTCGCAGTGCAAGATTTGTAAGTTGGGTAAGTAATCTAAATATTGTAAGTAGTGTAAGTATTAGTATTGTTAGTAGAGCAAGTAGGTGTAATGCAAGTAAGTAATGCAAGTAGTATAAGCGTTAGTATTGTAAGTGGCGTAAGTAACAAGTATTGTAAGTAATGTAAATAACTGCATGAACATTGTTAGTAGTGTAAGTCCCAATCAATAAGGTTAGTATTGTCAGTAATGTTAGTATTGAAAGTAATATGTGCATCTCAATAAAAAAAAAAATTAAAAAAAAAAAAAAGAGAGGTGAAAACCCTGGCAGCAAATACAAGCACTTTACACTCTTATCTATAATTTTGAAGAACTCGTTGGTGAAAACAGGCGACACCGTACTGATGTCATGACTAACTTATCCCACGAGAGCATAAAATGTTTTTCAAAAAATGTCTTATTCATGTATGCTTTTAACCGGTTTCACCTTGTTCTCAAAAACGTTTTAAAAAAAATATGCCTGGGCTTAAAGTCTAAGAACTTTCCTTGAAAGCTATAGCTACGGAGGGTTTTGTGCTGTTGCTCTTTTCCCTTTTTTGCAGGCAAAAGCATAAGACCAGCTAAAGAGCGGAAGCAGTCCTACCTCTTTCATTTCCTGAATTTTTTTTCTTTTTTTTATGTTGGTGTTTATTTGTCGATAGAATAATAACACAAAATATAATTACAATCCACATAACTTAACTTACAATGCCATTTAATTAGTGGCAATCCTTATGCTACAGTATTAAATTATATATACTGACATATTAATTATAGTATCAGCGGAAATGAAAGGTTAAACATTATATGAGATTCAATTTATTCTTGAATGGGAAGTAGTTAAATTGATGCATTCGTCAATAGTTCTCATAACAGCTAGCGGTTCCGTTCCTTTAACTTGACCATAATGATTTCAAGTAGGAAAACAATTGCTTACCACCGTTTTCGCTGATACGCGACTTTGGAAAACAAAACACCCGCGGAAACGTTTCTAAAATTTCCGTCAGTCTTGCGTGTTATCGACAGATCGGATCGAAATCCACCAATTACAGCCACTAGTGTGACCTTCAGACCTTCTTTACGTCATGCTAGCGGGCTGTGATTGGTGGATTTCGATCCGACCTGTCGATAACAGGTATGATTGACGGAAATTTTGGAAACGTTTCCGCGGGTGTTTTGTTTTCGAAAGTCGCGTATCAACGAAAACGGTGGTAAAAACTGAACCTCTGTCAGAACATTAAGGAAAGTAAAAGAAAAGAAAATTGAAACAGGTTAACTACACAGAACATGGATGGCGCGAAACCAGTAACACAGAACTTTATCGCCCTGAAGCCAGCAAAGGTGAAAAGAAGCGCGGCGGAAACTTTGTTGTTGATGAGAATGACACGTGCGTTGGCATGGAAGTCGAAACATGGGCGCCTGATATTGACACAGAAAATGATCATATTTTCTAAGTCAGTCAGAATTTCCACATCTTAAAAATTTTAGCCTAAATTTTTTACGTTTGTAGTTTGCTTTTAAAGCAGACTTTATGTCAGTAACTGCATAGAATTTATTCATTATGTTCGCCAAGGACACTATACAACGTTTTTTTCAATTTATTATTGGCAAAATTTGCAGAAGTACTGATAACAAAATGACACCCTTAGCACCGTTGCCATGACAACAGTTTTGCCACTGGTGTTGTTTTAATAAAAACTGAAAATTCCAGTTTTTGTCTGAAAACAAGATCCATCTACCCTACACAATCTATCGATGGAAGTTAGAACAACATGGGAACTATGTATGTTCCATGTAGGACCCTTTGTCTCACTTGAGCTTGAAAATGGAGGATTTGTTTTTTTCGATAAAAAGAGACTGGAGCCGAAAGAGTTGCTATGGCAACAGCACTAAGGGTGTCATTTTGTTTCTTTTGTGATGGACAATTATGGTGCCAAGTTTCAAGGACACTGCTTTAATATTTCTAGAGATATTGTTTATTCAGTATT
>JAHPZR010043011.1:0-10000 GCA_019787425.1 Platygyra sinensis | reverse complement strand
AAATTTAGGCTAAAATTTTTAAGATGTGGAAATTCTGACTGACTTAGAAAATATGATCATTTTCTGTGTCAATATCAGGCGCCCATGTTTCGACTTCCATGCCAACGCACGTGTCATTCTCATCAAACAACAAAGTTTCCGCCGCGCTTCTTTTCACCTTTGCTGGCTTCAGGGCGATAAAGTTCTGTGTTACTGGTTTCGCGCCATCCATGTTCTGTGTAGTTAACCTGTTTCAATTTTCTTTTCTTTTACTTTCCTTAATGTTCTGACAGAGGTTCAGTTTTTACCACCGTTTTCGTTGATACGCGACTTTCGAAAACAAAACACCCGCGGAAACGTTTCCAAAATTTCCGTCAATCATACCTGTTATCGACAGGTCGGATCGAAATCCACCAATCACAGCCCGCTAGCATGACGTAAAGAAGGTCTGAAGGTCACACTAGTGGCTGTAATTGGTGGATTTCGATCCGATCTGTCGATAACACGCAAGACTGACGGAAATTTTAGAAACGTTTCCGCGGGTGTTTTGTTTTCCAAAGTCGCGTATCAGCGAAAACGGTGGTAAGCAATTGTTTTCCTACTTGAAATCATTATGGTCAAGTTAAAGGAACGGAACCGCTAGCTGTTATGAGAACTATTGACGAATGCATCAATTTAACTACTTCCCATTCAAGAATAAATTGAATCTCATATAATGTTTAACCTTTCATTTCCGCTGATACTATAATTAATATGTCAGTATATATAATTTAATACTGTAGCATAAGGATTGCCACTAATTAAATGGCATTGTAAGTTAAGTTATGTGGATTGTAATTATATTTTGTGTTATTATTCTATCGACAAATAAACACCAACATAAAAAAAAGAAAAAAAAATTCAGGAAATGAAAGAGGTAGGACTGCTTCCGCTCTTTAGCTGGTCTTATGCTTTTGCCTGCAAAAAAGGGAAAAGAGCAACAGCACAAAACACTCCGTAGCTATAGCTTTCAAGGAAAGTTCTTAGACTTTAAGCCCAGGCATATTTTTTTTTAAAACGTTTTGAGAACAAGGTGAAACCGGTTAAAAGCATACATGAATAAGACATTTTTTGAAAAACATTTTATGCTCTCGTGGGATAAGTTAGTCATGACATCAGTACGGTGTCGCCTGTTTTCACCAACGAGTTCTTCAAAATTATAGATAAGAGTGTAAAGTGCTTGTATTTGCTGCCAGGGTTTTCACCTCTCTTTTTTTTTTTTTTAATTTTTTTTTTATTGAGATGCACATATTACTTTCAATACTAACATTACTGACAATACTAACCTTATTGATTGGGACTTACACTACTAACAATGTTCATGCAGTTATTTACATTACTTACAATACTTGTTACTTACGCCACTTACAATACTAACGCTTATACTACTTGCATTACTTACTTGCATTACACCTACTTGCTCTACTAACAATACTAATACTTACACTACTTACAATATTTAGATTACTTACCCAACTTACAAATCTTGCACTGCGAAAATCAAACTTACTTATAATACATCAAAGAGAGAGAGAGAAAAAATAAAAAATAAAATAAAATAAAGGGCCAGCTTACTCCATAGATAGGTCACTATGTCGGTAATATTGAGTTTTGCAAATTTTTGCGCTCTCAACTCCTTAAAGGTGGCCAAGGAGAGGTTTCCATTTTTCAGGCTGGAGGTTGAGTCCGTTTGTTTCGATTTCATAAGCTTTTTTCAAAAGGCGCAAATATTGTGAAAGGTTGGGAATTTAATCTCTCAACTTACACTTCCAAATATAATATGTGCTCATGAGACAGGAGAAATCTATTTGCAGTTTTGCATTTGAACTGTCTGGTTTCAGCCCCAAAGCAGTAGTCATGGCAAGATGATTACCCTTCTGAATTAAAGAGGATGATTGTAGCCATTGAAAAAAAAGTTCCCAGAAATGAAATGTTTTTTTCCAATGAAATGAAATGTTTTTTTCCAATCTATTTCTCCTCATTGAGGTCGCAATCTCTATACCATTTTGTTTGGGAAGCTCTCGGTTTTTCACTCTTTGTTGCAACGAGTTTTCTATCGTTAAATTGCTGGGTTTCTTCGTTTTTTGGAAAGCTTTAGTGAAAGATTCAACTTCAACGGTTTCCAGACTGTCGACAGTTTCCTTGAATCTCTCCCTTATTGTCTTTAACGTTGCAATAATCCCGCTGAAAGCAAGTGGGCAACTTTTGCAATGGTATTTGTTCAAAAACTCTGTATAGGAGAAGAAACAGGTCCCGTCTTTTATAAGAGATTCGACTGTCAAAATTCCTTGGCAAGCCATTCTCGAAATAATACAGGTTTGCGGTCAATTCTATCAAGGAATTATTCCAGAGGCGCTGTGTTTTATATTGCTCTAAGGAAGAGATATTGCTATTAAAATTAACCTCGGCCAAATCAGCAGTATTTTGTTAATGAATATATCAGAAGTTTGAAAGTGGTTTTTCATATCTTTTTTGTCTAGGTCACCCAAAACACAGCTCCCCCCCCCCCCCCCCCGTATTTGCGAGTTCTAGGTCAAAAAAAGTTTCCATTTTCCCATGTTTGTTTTATCAAGATACTTTCTGATCCAGATGGTTTTTAAAGATTTGTTGAATGAGAAAAGATCAATCATTTTAAGCCCACCATCGCTGTACTCGTTAATTATAACGTTTCTTTTAATCTTGTCGGGTTTCCCGTCCCATAGGAAATGATAGAAAGCTTCGTTCAATTCTTTGATAACTTGGTGGTTTGTTTGCAAAGGAGAAAAGACATTAACCAGCTGGGAGGCGACTAGGCTTTTTAATATAGTGATTTTTCCAAGTAAGCTTAATCTTCGATACTGCCAGTTTTTAAGTACGTTCTGAACTTTTTCGGTTTTTTTCTTCGAAATTCAGAATCATGGTTAGTCCAGGGTCTATTGAGAGCCAAACTCCTAGTGTTTTAATTTTGAGCTCTTGCCATTTGAAATCTTTTTCTGGACACAAGAGTTCTGAGCTTCTCGCCTTTGAACCTATCCATAACGCTTCGGTTTTTTTGTTGTTAAGTCTAAGGCCAGATATCTTGCTGAATTTTTCTATAACGTCGAGAGAGGTTTCAAGCGTGTCTTGTGAGCCGTCTAGAATTAATGTGGTATCGTCTGCATATTGACTTAATTTGATTTCATTTTGGTTGATTGAAATGCCTTTTATACTAGGGTCCCGTCGAATTGCGTTAGCTAGAACTTCGACCGAAAGAATAAATAAATATGGAGATAAAGGGCAGCCTTGTCTCACCCCTCTTTCAATTTTAAAACAATCGCTCATCCACCCGTTATTTATTATGCAGCTTTCAATATCACAATAAAGAGTTCGTATCCATTTTTGGATCGAGAGGCCGAAGCCATAGTGTTGTAAGGTTTTTCAATAAATGGCCATTCGAGGGTATCGAAGGCTTTTTCGAAGTCTAAAAGCAAAATCAAACCAGGGATATTTTTGTTAGCGGTGTAGTTAATGATGCTATCAATCAAGCGTATATTTTCACCAATAAACCTGCCTTTGATAAATCCTGTCTGGTCATTGTTGATGAGTTTTGGGAGAGTAGCTTGGATTCTATTTGCGATTGACTTTGCGGCTATTTTGTAATCGCAGTTTAAAAGAGATAAAGGTCGCCAATTTTTAAGATTTTTAAGGTCTGTTTCTTTCTTGGGAATGAGTTTTATTAATCCTCGTCTCTGAGTAATTGGTAGTTTACCGGTGTCGTATGCAAAGTTAAGCGCAGAGATAAGAGCGTCAGAAATATCGCTCCAAAACAATTTGTAGAACTCTGCTGGTAGACCGTCTGTCCCAGGAGTTTTGCTGTCGGCCATTTGTTTCAAGGAAGAGAGACATTCTGTTTCTGTAAGCGGGCCTTCACAGGACGTTTCTTCTGCTTTTGAGAGATGTACATCGCCTACTTCTGGAAAGAAAAATTGGTTGATGGATGGATCTTGTCCATCAGCCAGTTTTGTGGTGTATAAATTTTTAAAATAAGAGAGGCATTCTATTAATATCTCGCTGTCTTTTGTAATCCAAGTGTAGCAGGCCAGTTTTTAACCAAGGTCGCAGTGTCCCCTTGTTGGGAGAGGTGAAAAATGGAACTTTTTAATAGTTGGAGTGGTTAGTACCGTGTAGATCGTTCACCCCGTGTAAACTTGTTTTCTCTGCATTCCTTTAACGTTACGATATCGATTATATGCGTAAACTTTTCCAACTATCCTTGTCTAGTTTACTTTGATGTGTTAAATATTTTTGTGTTTATCTCATTTACTTGAAATAACTGGAAATCATCGTTCAGCTATTTAGAAATACGAAAAAGTTTGAGACTAAATGGCTTAAATATTAGTCACTGTCCCGGATCTGATTCTTTGTGTCTCAGGTTAATGACAGCCTTTACAGTAACACAAGGTGTCAACTTGAAGTTGGTAAAAGTAAAAAAAAAAACCCTGCTGTAACGAGTTTTTCAAAACTGACGTCTGCAGCAGTTTCTTTGATAACGAAGACTATCACACTATATATTATTTATATACTGATATTTGAGTTGTAGTGTCAGCGGTAAAAAAAAGGTTAAACATTATTTGTGATTCAATCTATTTTCGAATAGGAAGTAGTTAATTTCATGCATTTGTCAATAGCCCTTGTAACAATTACTGGTTCCGCCTTAAGTAAACATAACGATTTGAAGGAGGAAAACGTTTGTAGAACTGAATAGTCACTTAAAAAACGAAGGGTGACGGGCCGACAAAAGAGTTGGGAAATTAAAATAAAATTCAAACTGGTTAAAGCGGCTGACAGCGGAAATGCACAGAACATAAATGATCCGGAAAACTATAACGCAGAACTTAAGTAAACTTTGTCGGAAGTTCCCAAACTGAAGTTGAAAAGAGGCGAGGCGTAGCGGAAACTTCGTTGTTCATTCATAAAAAATGACATGCATGTGCGTTGGTGAGGAAGTCGTAATTCTTATGACCGATATTGACACAGAAAATGATCTTAATATCCAAAACAGTCAAGCACAGTTATTTGCAGCAAAATTAAAGGGAGCTACATCAGAGTTTGTGTAGAAATTTCCCCCGTTTCCTGTTTGTACTGAATCCGTGGCAATCTTTTCCATCCTTAACCATCCTTTTTGATGGGCTCCTGCCTGTTAGATGTTTTTCTATCTTAATAGACTTTTATTTTCAGGTTTGCTTCAAGTTAAAGTTGTCTTTGTGAGAAAATTTTCCCGTTTCCTGTTTGTAATCCGTGTTAATCTTGTTCCTTAATGGCTTATTCATCAGTAGACTTTTTATTTTCAGGTTTTCCCTAAATTCAATAAGTGGTAACTTTGTAAAGGGGCTAAAGTAATTCAACGAGATAATCTTGGCTACATCAACCGGAATTCTGCACGTTTTAAATCGAGATTTGAAGTCGTTTAGAAAGGCATTAAGCGGGAATGTCCACTAGGACCGAGCCAGTCGTGGCACATGATGAAAAATCAAAATTTTTCATATTCTTCCCAGAGATAGCCTATGCTAAGCCAAGAAACGTGGTGTGATTTTTTTCTTGAAATTTTTTTTTAAACCCGCTAAAAAATCAAAAATCCGTTGCGGTCCCACGTCTGGTCAAAAACACGCAAAATTCAGTGACTAATACCTTATCAAAAACTTCGCTCTGTTTAATCCCCATCAAATACTCCAGTTTGAGCCTGGAAATTTATGTTTGAGGAGTTTGCAAGTCTTTTGAGGCCAATTATACTTCTGTTGGTTAATTTTCAAGGCGACGACGTGCCGCTTAAAATCACTAAAATTCACTTCCTAAAAATTCTTAATTATGCACACTTTTTCAATCGGCAAATTCGCTACCCGGTAAAATACTAAAACACCCAAGAGTTTGACGTTTCGAAAGACAAAATGTCAGTGTAAAACCTGGTATTAAAATTATTTTCGGGCTTTACATCAGCGCTGCGTACTAACGCTCTCAAAATCGTGATAATCACAACACTAACCTGCTAGAAAAACGAAAGTGCCTGTGACCAGATAATCAAAAGGAACCTGAAAATGTCTTCTTGAATTTGATTTCCTCGGTATTTGGACTTAACTATGGTAGAAAAGTCATGTTTAGCTCACCTTCTTAAATTACATTCAAGTATTAGTGCTGGCGAATTCAGAATCCTACACGATAACCATGCGATCAGTGGAGTTCGACAAAGTACATCCTCCTTACTGACATTCAATCAGTGCCTCCAAGATAATCCACCTCAACAACAATCCATAAAAGTAGTGAAGCCTTCCAGCGTCCGTCCCTTGCTTGTTAAGGTGATTCCTCAGTATTGCATTGCGCATCCCTACTGCGCACGATTTTTGCGTCATTAGCGCGCGCAAATTAGCGCGTGCACGTACACAACGAAAGAAATTTCCCTCAAGGTAAGCTCGATAGCGAAATAAATGTTCGTTTTCTTTTAAACGAGCACGGTGACCTATATTTTTTATTGCATAATAATAGTCTGCATATTGTCCTCCTTAATTTAAAAGAAAACTAAAAAATTCTATCGGAAGGAAAAAAAGATATAGACGAAAGAGTGCACGAAACCGTTACTCTGTGATGCAAATTATGACCGCAAAAATAACAACTCTACGAACGCTTTACGTCCACGTCGTTTCAAATAGTGTTATGTTCCCACAAATTTTATATGATATTGTTCTATATGCTCGACACTTTCTACCTGTCAAGTTTTTTCCCGAGTATTACTTTTATAAACAATGTTTCGAGCTACCGCAAAATTTAACGTGGACCGATGAATAACGCGCGTGATTAGCACGAGTACAGGCACAAATGAGGTAAGATTGGCCCATCATATCTCTTAAACGAGAATGGTGACCTATCATTTTTATTGTATTTTTCGAAACAGTGTTTGGTAGAGAACATTCAGGGAAAGTTTGAAAAAAAATTCATCGGTAAGTTTTATTTTTATTTTGGTGATATCTATAAGAACAAATGAGAATATTGAAGGCATAAAATTGGGGAAGATGAAACTAAGTCTTTGTTCTATGCCGACGACATGACAGCTACTCTAGCAAATATTTCATCAGTCGAAAAAGTAATACAAATCCTTAATGACTTTGAAAAATGTTCTGGCTTAAAAATGAACCTTTCTAAAACCAAAGCTATGTACTGGGTGGAAAAAAACAAAAAACTCTTTAGAAACACCTCTGGGCCTTGAGTGGTGTATAGGTGTTAACACCCTAGGTAGTCACTTTCTCCTGTGATCAAGAACAAGTTATGAAACAAAATTTCCAGGATAGATATAATGAAGTTCAAAAAATGATTAACTTATGGAAACTCAGAGGTCTCTCCCTATTTGGCAAAGTAACAATAATTAAATCTTTCCTAATCCAAAATTATTATATGTGTCTTCAATAATAGGAACGCCACCCGAAATTATTAAACAGATGGAGAAAATGATCTACAAATTTTTATGGAAAGGCCCTGATAAAGTCACAAGGCTTTCTGTGATAAATACTTTAGGGAATGGTGGACTGAATCTCACAGACCTTGAGCTACATATTAAAGCATTAAGATTGTCTTGGATTCCGCGTCTCTTAGATGAGAAGGAAGGCCCCTGGATTTCTTATCTCAAATACAACTTAAAAAAATACGGAGGATGTTTTCTTTTCAGACGTAACTATGACGTAAATGATCTTGACTTAACTCTTAGTAAGTTTTACTTACAGCTTCTTAGATGGTGGGCGGATTTTAGATGACTCCTTTTCTGATGTGAATTATTCTCAAAATGTAATTTGGAATAATAAGGATATACGAATAAATAATAAACCTGTTTTTTTTTATAAAACATACTTTGACAAGGGCATAACTTATTTGAATGATTTACAGTTCGATGTTGACAATGTGCGTTCTTATAAATCCTTTAAGCAAAAAGGACTTAACACTAATTTTCTGACTTGGACAGCCTTGAGATCTTCTATTACTAATATGAAATCAAAAGTTCCTGCTCCGTCCCCACTGCGGGTAATCTTGATCCTATGAATTTGGATTATAAGTCTAAATATTTTAATGCATATACGGCAAAGTGTAAACAGTTTTATTCTACGATGATATCAAGTAAAGCGAGAATCCCGAATGGCTTTAAAAAGTTGACAGCGGATTTTGAGCTTTCAAATGCGCAGGAACTTTTCTCTATTCCTTATCTTGTTGCGGGCGAAACGTATGTTTGGTCGTTTCAGTACAGAGTATTGAATTTTATTTTGTTTACGAACGACAAATTGTTCAAAATAGGTTTAAGTGATTCGGATAAGTGTTCTTTTTGTGGAACCTATATGGAAGATCTTTACCGCCTCTTCTTTAACTGCTCCTTTGTGCAGGCTTTTTGGAACGTATTTACAGTCTGGTGGTTTGACCTTAGTGGCGAATATCTAATTTTGTCTTTAAAGGATATAATGGTTGGCTTACTTCAGAGGAACGATTTGTTAAATTATTTGATAATTTTAGGGAAATTAACTATTTGGGAATGTAGAAAAAATAACACCTCCCCAATATTTAGATTGTTTCTGCACAAGGTTGAAGTTAAGAAACAAGTTGAAAAAATAATTGCTATAAGAAACAGAAAGCTTCGCGATTTTTAAATTAGATGGGAGTTTCTCATATAATTTTGTGTTTGCCCTTTTTTTAGGGAAAAGAATGGAAGACCAATGCATAAACTTAGATCTCATATTCTTCATTGTTTATCAGTTTATTGTACTTTATTTTTGTTAGAGAATTAACTGGGCGTCGCCAACGCTGGTACGTGTCATTGTGCAATGTTAAAAGAAAATAGTACTTTTTGTATGTAATAGTATAATCAGTCGATTGTGTTGTTAATAGAGCTGGATATTGTAAGTAGTGTAATTAGTAGTGACTGTAAGAAGAGTAATGTAAATAAGCATTGTAATTAGTGTAAGTGGTGTTTCATATTGTATTGTAAGTATTGTGTTTGTGATAATAATAATAATAATAATAATAATAATAATAATAATAATAATAATAAGTTTTATTTTTGAGGAATCGTCTTAAAACGAAATACTCACGTGCTGTTCCAATCCTCGCGCATGTTGCATGCTAAAATGGTAATATTAGCGTCCGAAGTAGATCTAATTTTGCCTGTCACGCAATAGTCACTTGAAAGGATTTTTGTCACGCATTGCCAAAAATGGTTAAAAGAATAGTAAATAGAAAGATTCAATGAGACGTTCAAAGCAAAAAATATATATATATTTTAAAGCCAAAAGGATCCAAACGTGACCTGTAAAATATGGCGCGGAAATTTCCCAGCAGAGAAACGGCGCATTTATGTGTTCTGGGCTCGGAAGGGGCAGGGGTTGGGATTACTCCGCTAGATGGGCCATCAGTGGTATTTGGGCGGCCCAAAGGGTATGGCTTTTGGGCTGTTTATGTCCAAAAAGGTGTAAAATTTATACATATTGGACTGAGATAGGGTGTGTTTTTTGTTTACAATCATGACTCAATCAGTTTAAGGCCTGGGTCAGGAATTTAAAGTAGAAATATGGTTGGACAGGTATATTTTGTTTTACCAATCTGAACTTTTCCCTGATTATAAAAATCCGGCGTACTGCCTTGCCGTAACATATAACTTTGACCACGTAACACGTCACGTGATTATTTTGTTAAAATTCGGTAAATCGGCGCATTGGTGGCGAATTTTCAGTCTAGTGATCAATAAATGAGCATTTTCGATGCAAATTGAAATTATCTATGCAAAAAACGGTAGACTGATCGCCACGGCGAAGAGAGGAAAAAAATTAAATAAAACAGCAATGAAATTAAAGCAAGTACTTGTTTGTCATGACTCAATCAGTTTAAGGCCTGGGTCAGGAATTTAAAGTAGAAATATGGTTGGACAGGTATATTTTGTTTTACCAATCTGAACTTTTCCCTGATTATAAAATCCGGCGTACTGCCTTGCCGTAACATACAA